>JAFJTR010000003.1:600000-894368 GCA_022559985.1 Parastagonospora avenae f. sp. tritici 18332-5 | reverse complement strand
GATTGAGGCCGTGCCTACGTTCTCACCTCTGCAAATAATTGAGGACGACTCATCTGAGGACGACAGCGCTGGCCCTGCTGCGCCCCTCAGCGACGACGATTTTTCGCTGCCTGAGCAGGGCCTCGGCCATCACTTTGATGGTCTTTGCGTCGACGACAGTACTAAGCTCAGCAACTCTACTCCACCTACAGTACCTGAGGCACCACGCCACACTGAAATCTCCGCAGGATTGGAGCCACGACTTATCCTCGACTCTATCACGAAGCGTACGCGCAAGCCAACTACTAAGAAGGCTTGTAGCGACCAACAGGCCGCCTGCAAAACTACGCTCGCCACTGCAATTGCGCTCCACAACTATAAGCTGCCCGTTAGAGTTGCGCGGGCCTTTGCAGCAGCCATGCTCGACGCACCAACAACGTACAACAGCAACACGCTACTGCCCGAGCCAGCTAATGGCAAACAAGCTCGCCACTACAAGTTCATGAAGGAGTGGCTTAAGGCTGAAGGCTAGGAGTATCTCTCTTATGATGAGAACGGCACATGGGAAATTGTTGTTTTTCTCCCTTAGGGCGTCTTCGCCCTTCCTACTAAATAGGTGTACAAATACAAACTCAACGACGCTAGCAAACTTATACGCTTTAAAGCACAGCTCGTCGTCTGCGGCAACCGCCAGAATAGCGACTTCTGGCGTAAGACTTACGCTGCTGTCGCTCGCTCTACTACCCTCAAGATCCTGCTCGCTCTCGTAGCAGCCTTAGACTTGGAATGCGACCAGGCTGATGTTGTCACCGCTTTCCTCAACGGCAAACTCGATCCTGACGAGATCTTGTACATTCGTTTACCTAACGGTAGGTACGCTCGGCTCAACAAAGCCCTGTACAGCCTCTGTCGCTCCCCTCGTCTCTGGTATGAGGAGCTTAAGCGCTTTCTCGCCTCCATCAGCTTCGACCCTATTGAAGCTGACCCATGCGTCTTTGTCAACAAGACTACTGGAGCAATCATCCTCGCTTACGTTGACGACCTCCTGTTCATTACTCGTACTAAGCCTGAGATGGCCGCTCTTAAAGCCCTTGTCTTTGATAAGTACAAATGCCATGACCTTGGCCCGATCTCCCACTACCTAGGCATCCGCATACGCCGCGATCGCCCTAGCCGCGCTATTGAGCTTAGCATGGAACCGTGGATTGATCGGCCTGACACGTGATCAGTCCGTTCAATTCAAGCCGGACCACCTAAAATTTGCAGGCCGTTCAAGCTAAGGGTAAAGGCCTAATTAAACGGCCTAAAAGGCCTAATAGTCCTAAAGTTATAGAGTGCTTAATAGGGCTTGAAATCTGCCTAAGGATCTTTTAAAGTTCGAAACTTTTCGTGTTGTAATTTGATTTGTAAGCGTCTTTTCGTAGGAAGCAGTTTTAACGCCTATAGGTACTAGTAAGCGCGTCTGTAGATGCGAGCAACCCACAATATTTCCTCTATTTGTGCCCTAACGCTGCCATGACGCACTCTAAGCGCACGATCAAACTTACTAAAAAGGTCAGGCAAGCTCAGCTTGACTTTGCAACGCCAGAAATTCGCCCAACAAAGCGCGCGCGGGTAGCGACACCAACAACGCCAGCGCGTCAAACACTACCTGCACTATCAACGCCTGCGCCAACGCGTCTCTCCTCCCCACGCGCGCTGCTTGCTGCCAGCCAGCAAGGGAGCCAACCACTATCTAAGGATGACGCGTTCGAGCTTGAGCTGCGTGAATCGCAGCCAGAGGGGGCTATTGTTGCACCTACCGCCACCTCGCGCGCTCCTACAGTTGCTTCAGCCGATGACAACAGCACAGCAGGGCAGGCACTGGCGGCAGGGCTTGACACGCGCTTTGCTGACAACTTCGATGATATTATTTGGCTAAGGCTGCCTGGTTACAGGGCACCGCTTGCGCCGCAGAAGCATAAGAAAAGCTGGGTCTATGCCTATGGCTATCGCATTAACTCGACCGCCCTTCAGCTCAGCAGCAAGGTTTATTTTGTGTGCAAAATCTGCTATCTTAGGTATCACAAAGCCTGCAGCGGCATCTACGACACTACTACCTCGCCGTCGACAGCAGCACGTCACCTTAACACCGCCCACTATATCTACAACCCTAACAAACCTGCAGCTCTAGCAGCAGCTACAACAGAACACACCCTACGCTCATACTGCAAGGCAGGCGGCAAGGTGCCTTAGGATGTACACAACGCCCTTACTGGCTTTGACGTACAGCTGTTTCGCTTTAAGGCGGTCACTTAGCTTGTAGAAGGCAACCACTCACTGTCTGAGTTTGAGCGCCTAGAGTTTCAAGCTATGTTAGAGGCAGCTAATCCGGAGGCAGTAACTGCGCTATAGACGAGCCATAACAGTGTCTTAAGGTACGTTATGCGTCTCTACAACTACCTGCAACCCTGTGTTACTGTTAAGCTGTCTAACGCGCTAAGTAAGATACATATAAGCTTTAACAGATAGACAATGCAAGAAGGCAAGCAAGGCTTCTTAGGCATTGTTGCGCATTTTATAAGCTCTTCAGGCGAGCTTACAGATCTGCCTATTGCGCTTCCTCAGCTCACAGGTGCCCATACAGGCGTAAGGATAGCTAAGGTTGTTGATTAAACGTTGCAGCAGTTTAGTGTTAATAGCGCTAAGTTAGGTTACTTTGTGCTTGACAACGCGGCTAACAATGACACCGCTATTGCCGTAGTTGCAGAGACTTACGACTTCTTGCCTGTTCACCGCCGCCTCCGCTGCGGTCCCTATACACTCAACCTTATTGGGCAGACGCTCCTTTGGGGTAAGAATCAACAAGCGTATAACAATGCACCTGAGGAGCTCAGCAAGGAGGTGAGGTTTATGAGAGAGTAGCGTAAAGATAGTCCCCTCAGCGTGCTGCTTAATGTTATTAACTACATTAAAACACTATAGCAGCATAAGCTTTTTGTTAACTTTTAACACCGCGCTAACGCTGACTTGTCTGCTAAAGATTGTAAGATTCTTAAGGTTATTAAGCCTATCGTTACGCGTTAGAACTTATACTTTAGCTGCTTTGAGCGCGCAGTTATGCTGCAGTCTGCAGTCAGCGCTTACTGTCAACTTCATGTTACTAACACCGCTAACGCGGACGCCTACGCCGCTGCAAGCGGCAACAAAGAGCCTGACGCGCAGCGTTGGATGAGATCAGGTGGTCTTACTGCGGCTGATTGGCAGACTGTTAACGAGTATCTTGCAATGCTACGACCGCTGAAGTTAGCAACATAGCGCCTTGAAGGTCGCGGTACTTACAAGCGATTTAGCTCACTTGCTGAGGTGATACCCGTCTTCGAGACTATCTTATCTAGTTTTGAGGAGCGCATAGAGTCCTACAGCGGCGTCAATTACAACGAACCTGGCGCGCCAGAGGACTACATTGCCATTAACCTCCGCGCTGCCTAGGCAAAGGCGAACGAGTACTTCTCTAAGCTCGATGACTCCCCCGCCTACTATGCTGCCACCTCTCTCCATCTAGCGTACAAACACTACTGCGACAATGCGTGGAAGCATAAACTAGAGTGGTTAGCAGCTGCTTAGTCGGCGTTTCAGACCCTTTAGGGCACGTACAAGGACAACCCAGCGCCGCCGCCAGCGCTAGCAGCACCACGGACGCGTGCAAACAACGACCTCAACGACGCTATCGCATCTATGATGGAGCCTCACTATGGCATTAGAGTTTCTAACGATTTGGATGAGTACACGCGCTAGAAACTTAAGCCCTGGGTCCCCTCTGTTGACAATCCAATCACTTATTGGCTCTTACGCCGCTGCGACTACCCCAATCTTACGCGCCTCGCGCTCGATGTCTTATCTATACCCGCCTCCAGTTGCGACTGTGAGCGTATGTTTAGTGAGCTTAGCGATCTTTTGCGGCTAAAAAGAAGGAAGATCTTATCACATTTGCTAGTCGCAATACAGTCAGTACGCGCTTAGTTGCGGGCTAGTTTTAGTGTTAAAGGAGAGACTGCAGCGTCTCTACTCAGCGACGAGGCAATTAACGTTATGTATAACTTAAGGGATTAGCACGATAGCGAAGCCTAATTTATATATAAAAAAGCAATTAGTTTAAATCAGTTTCCTAATCAGTTCAGTTCGAGCCTTGCTAGGAGATAGTTCAATCAGTTTGTTCGAAATTTTCGGCCTCCTTCTTGCAGTTCAATTCAAGCCAAGGGCTCCAAACTGACTGGACGGATTGTTGACATGTCTGCTGAGGACTACCACCGCGGTCATGTTACTCGCCATAATCCAATGGACGTTAAAGCATTGAAGCTGAGACTCCGCCGCTCCGACAACGTCTGCGAGGAACAAGCCCTACAGCGTTACCAGTCTGTCATTAGTCGCCTACTCTACCCTGCCTCGCAGCTGCGCGTCGACGTCGCATTTCATGTTGGATACTTAGCTCGAGCTATAGCTAACCTAACAGATGATCATTACAATTACGCTCTGCAGGTCATTAACTACCTGTACACGTACAAGGCCCTCGTGATGCGTTTTGAAGCTCCGGCTAACGCTTCCGCGCTTACGCTCGACATCTACTTAAAGGCGTCACCTACGTCACTAACCCACGATCAAGACCTTAGACTCCACGCATACAGCGACGCCTCGTTTGCTAACGCAGAGGATCGCAAGTCTACCTCTAGTTACCTCTTTAAGTTCGCAGGCGGCACTATCTGCCACAAGTCTGGCAAACAGCGTCTTGTTACTACCTCAACCACTAAGGCAGAGTACGTTGGCCTGACGTTCTGCTCCAAGGAAGCCACCTAGCTCGTTCGACTGCTCCGCCAGCTCAATTACTTAGGCGCAGACATCACCCTGCTGAAGCTCCTCGGCGACAATCAACCTTCTATACAGCTCGTCTCCTCTAAGGGTCATCATGAGCGTACGAAGCACGTTAATATCTACTACCACTACATCAAGGACTAAGTCAAGGACGGCAAAATCGACCTTCAATACGTCCCTACTGCTGAGATGGCTGCTGATGGCCTTACAAAACCGCTTGACAAGCTGAAGCATGCCGCCTGGGTGGCTCAAGTTGGCCTGCGCCCACCTCTCCTCCGCGACTGATCGTCGCTCAGTACCCGTACATTACCCGCGTTATACCCCTGTATCTGATTTTATTTCCTTCTTTTCTTCCAGCGCATGTTTAGCGTTGTGAGAGTTCGCATCTCTCGATGAGGGGGTGTGTTCGATAGCCCTGAGGTTCCTGCTCCTATGAGCATGTACTTGGCTATCTAGCCTATTTGGGCTTAGCCTGTTTCCACCTCCAAATGCTCCTACTCTGTACCGTAGCAAACACAATACAACAACTCATACAGTCCATCACTATGGATAAACGAGTAGGAGGGACAAGGCAGGGTGGCTGCAACGTATTGTATTGACCATAGTGTTTCGTTTCGCCGTCTCGGACTGTTGTGGTGGGTGCCATTGCCCACCAGGCAGTGCCTGCCACACCAGCATGTCACATGACTCTCAAGCACCTTCTACCCTGGACTGAACCCAGATATTCTCAACAAGGTAGATATATTAATCAAGTTCTACACAACTCAAACGTAAAAAACACTGCAATAGTAGCTATTACATGCAGCTTGATAACCTAATGTTGAGGTTGCGATTTTGGTGGAGAAATCGGGCGTCGCGCCGAGGAACACGGTAACTTACGTTATTCTCGTAACAGCGTCGGATACTTTTCAACTCCGGGTTCATCAAAGGTCTCAATCAACGCCGCAACAGCCGGATGCATACCCGCCTCCACTACCGTCTTCGTCCAGTCTTCCATGGCCAAGACATTGTACCTTTTGCCAATTCTGTCTAATCCCACGTCTGCCATTGAAGCCATGGGAATGACGACGTCTCCCACATTATTCACGTACGTGATCCTCTCATTCGTAGCGCGCGACAATTTTTCGATGACATCACTGCAACACGTCTCCACGCTCACAAGGTCAAAAGCGCCAGCATTATGAGCGACCCTGGGTACCGATCGAGTTTGATGCGCAAAGTGCAGGAGCGAGTTGACCCAATCGAAGCCGGCGCGTTCAACCGCCGCGTCTTCGCCCGATCGAATGATTGTAGATGGTCGCTGAATGACAATGGGAAGATGATACTGCTCGTAGACCCGCTCGAGCATCTTCTCGCAAACCCATTTGCCACACATGTATCCATGAGATCCATCGGTGGGTGGAGTCTTGCCCGTCGTGGTACACGACACTGGAGGGAATGCGTCGCGTTCCGCAAACAAGGCTACACCTGCAGAGGAGACGTAGTGGAATGGTATCATGCGCTGTAGGCACTTCGAAACCAATTGCTTTGTCGACTCAACGTTTGCGTGCTTGAGCGCAGAGTAGTATTTCAGATGCGAAGTGTCGGAGCCATTGTGGATGACGGCATCGGCTTGCTTAAAAATGGAAACCCAAGTCGAGGTTGAGAGGCCCAACTGTGGTTCTGTCAGGTCGCCGGCGTGGTACTCGATCTTGTCGCTCGCGGGCGGAAGCTCGCCAGTTGATAGGCGCGAAGGGAGGTCGCGCACAGCGAGACAAATAATCCTGTGAATGGAAGGTTGGGCGATCAAGGCGCTCAAGAGATGGTGACCCAGGAGACCCGAGCAGCCCGTCAGTACGACAACTTGAGGGTCTGATCGAGGCGCAGGGCTGGTAGTGAGCTCGGAACAAGTAGATAGCGAGGGCGGGGTGGTTTCAAGATCCCAATCTATGCAAGTGATCGTGTCGATTGGCGAAATTTCCTTCTCGGCAACGGGTGTCGATGCGTCAGGGTTAGTAGACTCAGGGGATGTGGGCAGGGTGCTTGCAGTCTCATCGTCGCTGCTAGTACTTGATGAAGCACCCTGCTTACCGTCCTGCTGTTGCTGCTGGACCTGAGGTATCAGTTCCGCGGGAACGCTCTCAGCTGCCAAGTCCACCAAGGTCGACATGCGCACATCGTTGGCCATGATCTTGAGTACTGGAATACTCACGCGGAAGTTCTTGAGGAACCACGAGCGAACGTCGACGGAAAGCAACGAGTCAAAGCCTAGATCAACTCCACGCATCATCATCAGATCCTCGTCTACCGTTAAAACCTGCAGGATGCGACGGAGCTGAGCGCAATACGCCTGTTGCACAACCTTGGTAACGTCGGCTTGACTGCGACATGCTAGCAAAAGCTCTTGTGTCGAAGCTGAGTTGGTCACCTCGGCCTTGCCGCCTCCAGCAGCAGCTTGATGCACTTGAAAGCGCTTAAACTTTGGATTGGAATACCATGGTGGGATATCAATAGTATCGGCTGTAATTTGCAGTAAGCCCGTAGAAATTTCTGGGCCGCTGTCATTGTCCAAGTGACCAGCTTCCATGCATTCAGCGAAGATTTGGTGAAAGTCCTGCTCAGAAAGATGCATCATGGCTGTTTTGGCGACCGTAACGTCAAGCTGTCGATCAGATTGTGTGATGTATCCGACACCAATGATCGCGCCGACGTTTACGACCGAAGAGCGAAGACCACGTTTACGGCGGTGGCCAGCCACGCCTATCATGCCCATGTTTGCGGCAGCATAGTTTGCTTGTCCGACGTTTCCAATGACGCAGTTGATAGAGGATAAGAGAACAAAGAAATCGAGATCTATGTCGTGGAAGATGCGGTCCAAGTGGATGCTACCGAGAACTTTTGGTCTGATGACATCGGTGACTTGCGAGTATTCCATATTGCGCACGGAGACATCTCGCAGGACCATGGCGCCGTTTAGTAAACCGGCAATGGGTGGAAGTGTGCGGACAATGGTCTGGTGGACGTCTTTGATGGCAGCTTCATCAGTCACATCACTGCAGAACCCGTGTTAGCAAAAGAACCATGATTGGAGTTATATTACGTACCAGAGCAGGATCTTAATCGTCACACCATGCTTTTCATGGTTCTCAATCCATCGCTCGTCAATTTTGGGATTTCGACTCGTCAGAACCAGATATCTAACACCTCGTTCAATCATCCAGTCGCAAAGAGAGATTCCTAGTGCGCCAGACAGTCCGACTAGCCAATAAGTCTTGTCAGCCTTGAAGAGTTGTGTCGTCTCGAAGCGCGTTATGCGAGCAGGGAGCGTGGTGCTTGGTGATGATGTCCAGTCAATGATGGCAAGCGCTTCCGCGGGACGTTGTCCGCCAGCAAGTGCTTCCAAACCAATTTGGGTCGGAACTGTCGACGCGTCCCGTCCTTGGATTAAGCTGATGGCCCGGCTGAGTACATGCTGTGCCGTGGCTCTAGGAGCGCCAGTGTCGACGCCATGAGTAGAGAACAGAGTGCTCGTGTTTTCCTTTTTGCAATAGAATGGAAGCAATGATGTTAAAATCCCCTTGCTCTCGGCCTGATCCAAGGGAGAGAAGCTGACGAAGCAACCCAGATTTGGAGGCAGAATGGATGCTATATCTGATCGCGAAGGATACAATGGCAAATGGACTTGTAATGCAACGTCTTTGGAGACAGTATCACCGTCCGCGTCTACTATAAAGCTTGCTTGAACACCCTTGGACGTGGCATAGCTAGCGATGGCCTGAATGATGGGCTTGGAAGCATTGTGGATGGCCAGCTCTTGACCGGTAAACAACGGGTCAACGATGGTCATGGCGATGATCTCTGCGGCAAGAACCGTAAGATAGCCAGCTTCCGACATGCCGGAGAGCTCACACAAAACTGTCGATTCAAGAGGGATGCAAAGTACAGACGTGAGCGAGTTGACCAAGGCGACATGTCGAGCACCGGATTCGTCGAAACCCAGAATGAGGTACTGATAGCCACCTGGACACCTCAGCGCAGATGCAACAGCATGAGAGACTCGTAATCTGATCGTGGTGTCCTGCGACCATTCGAGCTTTGCAGAGACTTCATATCGTGATAGCTGTCTAACGTTTGACCCGTCTTTTGCATACTGTAGCTCCACGACACTCTTGCTCGTGTCAACATCCTCGTAGATGGGTCGTGTGACTGAGTTGAGACGATTGTTTGCAGCCTGTATGGTGAACAAGCGCGGAACTAGCTCTCTGCCATTGGCGTCGATGATGACTTCCGGCTCTTTGGTGTAGAGAATGTCAGACTTGTCCAATTCAGATGAGGTGAAGCGTAAAAGGTACTGCGTAACCATCAAAGCGTTTATATGGCTGGCTTCCGCCACATCCAGGTATTGTACGTGCAGGGTCTCTTCCTCGTGCATTGCAGTGCGGCCGAATCCTACCGTCATGTTGCAGTAGGGTTCGTCTTCGAGACGACCGCTGGTCAGCCAGAGGATTTCCCTCTTTGTCTCAAAGAGTAGACGGAACTTGTACCATCTGTCCGGTGTAATGTCCTTGAAGACTGGAGCCTCCAGGTCTACGAGGCTGACAATGACCGTCTCATCGTCTAGGACGTCTTCTTGCAAATCTTCGAGGGATGTGTACAACAGGACTTGCTTAGCCAAAGGTGTTAAGACCGTTTTTATTTCGCCGGCCAGCTTTGCGATCGTAGGTGTGCTCCCACCAATGACAACAACCTTGTTGTACACTGCGCTGGGGACTTTCGCCTGGGGGTTGCGTGCAAATTCGATGCGCTCATCTACAGCAGTTGAGACGAATAGCGTGATGCCAAAGGCGTCAAATAGCTCAGGCGGCGACATAGTGTCTATTCCTGAGAAGCCGGCGCCTTTGAGGATAACCTGCCATTCCTCAGCGCTCACCAACGGCGACAGCGTGCGGCCCTCATCAACACCTCGCCACCAGCCCGGGAGAGTACCGAATATAAATCCTGCGCCAGCTTGCATTGCGCCATCGCTAGCACCTTCTCCAAGAACCAATAGACCACCAGGCTTCAGGAGCTTACGAAGATTGGCCACGGCCTCGTCGAGCTTTGCGCAGGCGTGAACGACCATGAAGGCAATGACAACATCATATGTACCTGCTTCGAAGCCCTGCTCAACAGGATCATTCTCAGCGTTGCACACTTTGAATACCATGCGACTTCCATAGTCGGAAAAAGTATCCGCCGCATTTTCAAAGAAGCTCGATGAAATGTCGGTAAAGGTGTAACTCGCAAAGTCGTGGCCAACAGACTTAAGAATCGTCTTGGTCGCACTGCCAGTACCCGCTCCAATCTCCAACATGCTCAGATGTGGATTGCAGTCCGACAATTGCTTCAGGACGCTGGCGACCCACAGGGTGCACTGCTTGGTCCCAAAGCCGTTGGAGTAGTACTCGTCAAGCAATCCAGACGTGCGGAAATGTTCCAGCATGGTCGTCTCACCCTTGAATACGCGTGGCATGGTGCTGCCAACAAGAAGCATAATTCTGACATCAGAGTTGTTCTGGAAGCCTTTGGAGGCAACATCGTCAAAGATATCCTGCTCCGTATCGTTGAGCCACTCTGTGTATGCCCATTTATGCTCTCCAGCCTTCAACAGACCCGTCATGTGTCGAGCATAGCCCAGGTAATGGCAGAGTGGGCTTTCGGATCGCGCAGGACTATCTTCGGCAATCATGTCGTCGAATTTCCGCAGGTAAAAGGCGGCAATCCGACTGAGCACAAACATGAGCTCGTGATCGCCCTCAGTTATGGGAACACTTTGTGCAGCGAGGAGTCCGTCAGGTGTACTAGGTACCCAATGCATTTTGTAAAAGACGTCTCGGTCATCCTTCGCGTCGGATCCGACAGGTTTGAATTTGACTTGGTCCACCTGAATGGCTGGATGGTCGAGACCGAGTGCATACATGTTGACACTGCCCGAAAAGCCATTTCCGGGCTCGGCGCGGTCTGCTGTGGTGCATGTAGAATCAACAATTGTCGAGTCGCTCTCAGCATATGTTTGAGAAGCAAGTGCCGCAGGGTTTACACGTAGTCTTTCGATGCTGGTGGGCAGATGGAGCAAGCGCAATTGATCGTCGCCAGGGTAGCTGTATGCCAGCATGACAGACTGAAAGGCAGCGTCCAGGTCTACAGGATGAACCAACAAGTCATCCGCATCCGATACAGATGTCCTCGCCTTTGCCGCAAGACATGTTGCAGTACCGAGCTTTCTCTCCAGTTTGACAAGGGACTGAAACGGTCCGGAGAAGTCGTATTCCAATCCCTTCATGAAATCATACAAACGGCTTGGCTGCACGGGAATCATGTGCGGAGGTGGCTCTTGACGCTCAGGGAACACCTTTAGGGACGGGATATCATCCACGAGGACAATGCTGAGCTCACCATTGGCCGCAAGGGCGAGGTCGTTTGTCTCATCTCCCAGTCCAGCCGTATATGTAAACGTAGCATTGACGTGATTCCCTTTGACTTTAATGTGAGACAGCTCAATCAAAACTTCAACTCCAGCGTCATTCTGGTCAAACGTAATGGCTTTGTGGATGTAAAAGTTGCTCAGCTCGATGAGCTGAATGTTCTTGCCTTGGGCAAGCGACCGCGCAGCCTCAATCGCTGTACAGACGTAGGTTGCGGCCGGCAGCACTACTTGATTCTGCACTTGATGTCCTTCAAGCCAAGTCATCTCCAGGGGTTTCAGCACATTCTTCCATCGGAGTATGTGCGGTGCGCTGTCGGGAGAGACGTTGCCGAGCAATTGATGAAAGGGCGCTTCGCGTAGTCTCATGCGGCGCGATCTCCTGGATTCAGCCCAGTACACAGTTTCGTGCTTCCATTGATAACTCGGCAATTCGGTGAGAACGGTATACTGCTGACTGCCTCCAGACGACGACAATGCCGCTTCACAGCTACTGAGGTCCATCGATGCCGCGTCAAGGCGCTCCCACAAGAATCCGAGGCACGTCGCAAAAGCTTTGGTTGCATTCTCGCCGCGAATAAGAGAGCCTTGATATGGAATTTCCTTTTGTAAAACTTCTTGGATATTTTGTTTTGCCGGTCCAGTGAGGGCAGCATGTGGACCGACTTCGAGTGCTGCTGCGAAGGGCTCGCGACCCCGAATGGGTGCAATCGCTGCTTGTACAGCCTGGGAGAATAGAACAGGCTTGGTCATATTCTGTGCCCAATAAACATCCGCCAATTCGTCGGTTGCGGAATTGATTGCCCTGCCTTCATGGACACTTGAGATCCAAGTGCATTGATCATTGCCAGGCAGCACCGTAATTCCAACGCGTCGGAGGGATGCGACATATGGGTCGAAACACGGCAACATGTGCTTTGAGTGGTATGCCGTATCCACTTTCAGTCGGCGATTGAACTTTTTCTCGTCGTCAAAGACTGCTGCGAGCTCATCAATAGCATCCTCGTCTCCGGAGATCGTGACACTTGAGGATGAATTGCTTGCTGCGACATTAATCCGACCCAAGAACTCCTCATCCTCGCATAGCTCAGTTGCATCTTCAAAGGTGGTTCCAGCAGCGAGCATAGCACCCTTTACCTTTCCGTTGGGACTTGCGGCAAGCTTGCAATGCAGCCCTCTATAGTAAGCAACAAGGAGTGCATCGCGTGCACTGAGGATTCTGGCCGCATACGCAGCTGCCATCTCTCCACTAGAGTGACCGACGACAGTGTCGAATTGCACGTTTGCCGCGCGGAGAATGTTTACCAAGATGATCTGAACTGCAGTACACAGCGGCTGTGAGATGGCCGCCTCGCCAACACGGGAGACTGAGGAATCAGCGAGCAGTTCACTCTGAAGCGACCAGCTGGGGCGGTCCTCTTCTGGAAGTTCGGCGAGGTAACCCTCTAGCTCTTCAAGTGTTTGGCGAGCCATGTTAGTCTGGGCAAACAGTTCTGCGCCCATGCGCGCGTATTGCGCTCCCTGGCCGGTGAAGATTCCAAGGAGCTTATAACTAGCACCGTTGTTTGCTGCCCATGTGCGTACTCCAAGACCTTCGCCATTGTCTGACAGCCGGGCTGTGATGCCGAGTCTCAGATCCTTGGCGGTCGATTCCGGAAAAGCGATGCGAAATGGAAGCACTGATCGTCGGTCGCGCAATGTGTATGCAAGGTCTCGCGAGCTAATCTCTGGGTAGGCATCCAAGTGAAGAGCATACGCTGCGAGGTTTGCGCGCAATGACTCTTTCGACGCAGCTGAGAAGACAAAAGGTGTCGATACTGTAGCGTCCGCGTCATTGACACTGGAAGGCA
Organism: Parastagonospora avenae f. sp. tritici 18332-5; assembly: GCA_022559985.1. Taxonomy (NCBI): domain Eukaryota; kingdom Fungi; phylum Ascomycota; class Dothideomycetes; order Pleosporales; family Phaeosphaeriaceae; genus Parastagonospora; species Parastagonospora avenae. Next base: position 881,249 of record JAFJTR010000003.1, on the reverse strand, counting down.
GAACCTCTTCTCTTGATTCATAGCTTTCGACAATAGCATGCGCGTTGGTTCCGCCAAAGCCAAAATTATTGATGCTGGCGCGCTTCGGCCTCCCCTTCACCGTAGCAGGCCACGTGACTGGTTGGGTGGGAATCTGCACATTTCCATAGAATGGCTCGAGTTTGGGATTCAGTTGTTGGAACCACAGGTTTGGTGGTACAGTGGCATTCTGAATGGCCTTTGTGACTTTGAGAAGCGCTGCAATACCGGCTGAGCCTTCGGTATGTCCCAGGACAGTCTTGATTGATCCTGCGTAGATTGGAACATCTGATTGCGCTTTCGTGGCGAAGAATGCGCTACTTAGTGCTTCAGCCTCAATAGGATCTAGCCAATTCACCGTATTAGCAAACAACACTACAGCGCACACATACAAAAGGCGTCATTTCGGAAAATGTCAACTCACCTCCCGCAGGTGTTCCAGTACCGTGGGCTTCAATGTACTGGGGCCGATCATCAACGCACTCTGGGTCAAGACCAGCTTTCCTGTACACATTGTGGATTAATTCCCGCTGTGCAGTAGCACTAGGCATTGTGATGCCCGTTGTCGCTCCATCTTGGTTCACGCCCGTTTCCCTAATCACGGCTTCGATCCTGTCATTGTCCGCCAACGCCTGGCTCAGCGTCTTGAGCACGACAGCCGTCACACCTTCTCCACGCGCATAGCCATTCGCATCCTTGTCCCACATGCGACTGAGCCCATCTGGCGATAGCATCTTCAATTTGCTTTCAATGATGTACATTTCTGGGCCCAGAATGAGGTTTGAGCCACATGCAACCGCTGCATGGCTATCTCCTGATCGAAGTGCCTGGACCGCGTGATGGACGGCGACAAGGCTAGATGAGCATGCGGTGTCGACAGTAACTGAAGGCCCATGCCAGTCAAAGAAATAAGAAACGCGATTTGAGAGGATTGCTCGCGATGTTCCAATAGCAAAATGCGTTGGTGCCTGATCCAAATCCCGAAGCATCATGGCCTCGTAGTCGCCGCACATGAGGCCAGCAAAGACCGCTGTGTCACTTCCTCGCATTTTATCAATGCTCAAGCCTGCTGATTCGATTGCTTCGTAGACAACTTCGAGGAGTAGTCGCTGTTGTGGATCCATGGCTTTGGCCTCCACCGGGTTGATGCCGAAGAATTCGGCGTCAAAGAGTCGTGTGTCTTCTCCGAGGAGATATGACTGTATCACATTCATATGGCCATGATGTGTACCGTCCTTGTGATAGTATCCCTGCGCGTTGAAACGGCTCGTGACGTTGCTGCGTAAATCCTTCGGGTTGCGGAGCAGGTCCCATAATTTCGAAGGCGAGTTCGCTCCTCCTGCAAAACGGCATCCACTTCCTATGATGACGATGGGCTCGTTGACGGGTGTGCTGGATACCATGTTGGATACGGAGTGAATAGGCCAAGGGGCGGAAAGAGTGTACAGCGAGACACGGACTTCTGCAAAGTTTCGAAGTGCTGATGGATCAACGGTCTACTTCTCAGTCTTTACAAGAGGCGCTACAGGGTGAATACCAAGGAGAATACTCGAAGCATACCTGGGTAACTATCTAGGTATCGCGTTGTCTGGGCGCTCACTCTCACCAAGTTCTCTTTTTGGACATAAATATCTACTAGATTACGCCAGTCGTCCGAGCGCTGAAATACACGTGGGCCCTCTTCGGCATCCTTTTATAATACACAAGGCAATAGCCACCGAAACTGCTGCGCGTCCACTCGATGGTGCAAATTCCGTGCAGTTTCATGCCTTCGGAATCGAGCCACACTTGCCCCGTATTCAGGTCACCGAATGCTTCGAGCCGAGTTATGAATGCATCGGACCTTTTATTTGTGGGACTAGGTTTGGAGTGGGTGTTCAGACAGGCGTCTCTTTCCTATTCTAGAAAGTGACGGCGAACGTTGTGATCGTCGTCGTGCGGGGTTCTTCGACTTCATCGTTACTACATTGCATCATCACCGAACATGCATGAGTGGACGCGGATGACTAGTCGGAACGAGATGGCACTGTAGCCTATGCGGTGGATATGGGTATCGCACGATGTCCTCCCATCATAACTTCACCATTGGTAAATGTACCCGGTCCGCTTTGGTTCATTACTGTCTTCGACAATTTTACTAAGTCTTGCGCCAAATCAATCGTGTGCAGCGCCGACCTGCTCATTTCACCATGGGCCTCCAAGATACTGCGTCAGGGGGAATATCTTTTCCAAGTTTTCAAAGCATCATCATCCCCACCCTCGCTTTAGTATGCATTCCATCGATTCTAATCTTATCGCATATCTAATCATCCCAGATCGCAGGCTACGTCTTCATCTTCCGCCCCTTGCGAAATGTCCTCTTCCATCCACTCGAAAAGTACCCGGGCCCCAAATTCTTCGCCGCATCCTCCATTCCCTATGGATTCTACTACATGACGGGAAAATGGCACCTCAAGATCCGTAAACTACATGCCACCTACGGCCCCATAGTGCGCATCGGCCCCGACGAGCTCTCATATGCATGCCCTGAAGCTTGGGAAGACATTTACGGGCGCTATGTCCCTGCCAAACGCAGAGAAAACCCAAAACCAGTGTGGTACTGTAGCCCGGATGGGCACGACATGGTTGGTGCCAATCTTGGAGACCATGGTCGCATGCGCCGCGTCATGACACCGGGCTTTACGTATAGTGCCATGTGCAAGCAAGAGCCGTTGATCAAGGGCCACGTTGACATGTTTCTTCTCAAGTTGCGTGGTTTGTGCGATGATGGACGGGCGCAAGTCAATATTCTAGACTGGCTCACTTATTGCACGTTCGATTTGATTGGCGACCTGTCATTTGGAGAACCGTTTGGATGCATGGAAAGAAACATGCTACACCCGTGGCTACAGCTGGTTTTCGCAAACATTTATATTACGCACATTATTTTGCTTTGTCAACGCATTCCATTCTTCTACCTTTTTCTGCCCATCAAGACGACATACCAATTGTGGCGCGACTTTGCAAGGCATGTCGTCCTTTTGAGAGAGGTTGTTGAGCGTCGATTGTCGCTGTCCACGCCCAGGGACGATTTCTTGGAGGTCATGAAGAGTAAGCAGACTAGTACTCTGTACATGACCAAGGAAGAAATCTTCAAAAATGCGATATTATTGACGGGCGGCGGCGCAGAGACGACGAGTAGTAGTTTGTCAGGAATGATGTACATGCTGACGATGAGACCGGATGTTAAGGAAAAGATTTTGAACGAGTTGCGCGACACCTTTCCAGGCGAAGACGACATCAACATGCGAAGTGTCGCGCAGCTGACCTATATGGGTGCATTCATCGAGGAGTCAATGAGGTATTATCCTCCGGGTCCAAACACCATGTGGCGCACGACACCGCCTGCTGGAAACACGATTCTGGGCGATTACATTCCTGGAAATGTGAGTTGGCAAATTTATTGGGCTGGTGCTTTGAGTCATTGTAATCTTGCTAACACGAAGCAGACTATAGTCGGCATCCCGCACCGCGTCCTCTACCGCAGCGAAGCTTACTGGAAAGACGCCGACAAATTCTGCCCCGAGCGCTGGCTTCCTGATGGTCAGCGTCCAGCTGAGTTTGATGGGGATAAAAGAGAGGGCTTTCATCCTTTTTCCTATGGTCCCCGCGCGTGCATCGCGATGAATCTGGCTTACGCAGAGATGCGATATATTCTTGCAAGGTTCTTGTGGCACTTTGATATTGAGGGTACCAAGGAGAGCAAAACATGGATGGATAACCAGAAAGCATATTTGGTGTGGGATAAACCAGGTTTGTTTGTATATCTGAAGCCAAGGGCTGGGAGTGAGGTTGAAGAATAGGTCAGGGTCTGTTCTAAGACGTCAAGTGCATGTGAATGCTACCTTGGACACGGGGAACCAAAAACATTCCTGTCCGCTCTGCTCGAACTTGCGACGCCCTTGTAGAATATCCAGCGACTTATACGCCAGCCTGTAAAGCTTAAGGTTTATTAGACTGTGACAAATGTCTGAAGAGACCTGAAAATTAGACAGCCTTAGCTTCACTACAATTGAATATTTGTTATATGGCATAAGATCGGGCATCAATTACTAGAATACCGGGTGTGGAGATAAAGGATATGATGTCGACTCTGCGCAGCAGCGAACTTTGGCGAGTTCCGGAGCAGCTCCAGGTTTGAAACCTTGCAAGAATGGCATTCCACCAATGCACCACGATGACAGAACCTTAAAAAATCCCCTCAAACTTACGGTCGTACATAAACAAGTGCCTGTCAAGGAGACCCGCCACAGTCGGAGCGAAGTATCAGTAGCTCTACGATGACTTACCAAGTTTTTGTCCAAAACTAAAATATAAACTCTTGAAACGCAAGCTAGTTTTGCTCGCTATGTAAGCAATCTGGCTTTAATATCGCCAACTCACTATCACTTGTCGACGACTACGCGTCAAAGTGACACTTGTGTCTTCACGGACACATGTGCTGTGTTGATAAGAGTGTTCGATGTTAGAAGTCTATTCACAGACTGGCAAGCTATAAGTAAGCATGAATGTTTAAAGATGTACTTGAACATTTCCTTCCATTATTTCGAGGGAGCTATTCGGACAGCCAACTTCTTGCCTTTGATGTCTCCTCTCTGCAGCATCTCCAAAGCCTTGACGACGCCTTCAAAGCGACCCTCAATCTCCTGTACAGGCTGTGTCTTGATTTGCCCATCTTCCAACAGCAGCTGTAGTTCGCGAGCCCACTTGCCCGCAATAGCATGTAAAGCAGGATTGGCCTTGCGTGTGTAGACAGAATGGCCAAGATCGACATCAACATTCTGTCCTTCGAAGCCCATGACAACCTTCACAGCGACCGCGCGGCGCGTCAACCAAGCATCGGGAAATGCCTCGAGGCAGGCATAGCGACCTCCGATGCGAGAGAGAGAAGCAAGGCAGATGGCCATCGACTCGACATCTGTGATGCAGTCGAGAGCATGTTTAATCTTCGATCCCTTGGCGATGGCCTTAATGTCCTCGGCGCATGTCGTCGAAGTATACGAAGCGGTACCGATTGCCCCAAGACTCATACATAGAGGCGCCGAATTATCCGAGCAAACAGCGATGGGGGCATATCCTGAACTGTTTGAGCCAAGAATCAGCTTTGTTCCTAAATGAACACGGAGCAAGCGGACATGTCATAGATAAAAGGGCCTAACTTACAGTTTCAGCATTTGGATCGCCATGATACCGGTCGCCGTTGCACCGCCATAGACCAAGACAGGTAGCCCTCTAGAATCCGGCCGCGAGGGTAAGCCGGCAAGGTCCAAGGCTGTGGGATCGGAGATGGCCAGGGCTGCGGTGCCCCATCCAATAGCGCCAATTCCTGCGGCCTGCAAGTCGGAGACGCCGTCCGGAATGCGCAGTAGATGACGCGAGTCAGCCGTTGCATACTCGGCAAAGGCGCCGTTGTAGGGATTGCTAGGGCGGTATGGAAAATCGGCTCCGCATACTCGAAGACCAAGACCAAGGACCGACTGCGGGCCTGCTTCTTCAATGATGCCACAAAAATCGCAACCAGCCGTGTTATCTTGCATGAAGAAATGCGTCACCATTTTATAGTCGGTCGGATTGAGACCGACGGCTAAGACGCGTACTCGCACATGGTATGGCGTAGGTAAGAGTGGCAAAGGTCGGCCATGGGTGACGACGAGTGGAAGACCAGAGGATGATGTTTTGGATTGGATAATAGCAATCTGGCCATTTGTTGGGAGCATGATGAACGAATACGAATACTGCAGGTAGCTGCTTTGGTATAGGCGGATTCAACATTCTATGGGTCACCATGGTGGTGTGTATTAAAGTACCGATCAGTACTCGCGGTAGCTTGTTCCACATGCAACCCATCTAGGAAACCGAAGGCGAAGGTTTGATGGGCTCGGATATGTCGTGTGGCGGCGAGATACCTATAACAATGATGAATGATACGGCGTTCCCGACGCACCATTTTCACCTCTCGTCCAGGTACCTATCAGTCACGCCATGCGGTTGACACACGGCGTAACAGCGGCCGTGGCAGGCATCACTACGCACATTGTCTATTTTCACCGAGGGGAACATTTTGAAAATGGGGCACGTTACCTGTCTGCTTTTGGTCCTGGGGTTGCCATCCTGACAGTTGTACGGTACATGGGAGGAGAGGATGGGGGATACTTTTCGTGTCTGACGTGGGCGCTGACCATGGCCGCGTGCTTCCTGACGGGCCTCTACGGGAGCACCCTAGTATACCGCCTCATCTTACACCCGCTAAATCGCTTTCCCGGTCCTTTGGCGGCGCGGATCTCCGATCTATGGCTGTGCACACAGCTTGGCGGCCATGACATGCACCATCTCAGCGAGCGTCTTAGCGAGCACTATGGCGAGTTTGTGCGCATTGGCTCGTCGACGCTGATGCTCACCCACCCCAAGGCCCCTGTCGCCATCTACGGTGCGGGCAGCCCGTGTCGCAAGGGAGCCTTCTACGACTTGGAAAAGCCCAATCGCGGCATAGCGACACGTGACGAGTCGCTACATGCTGGGCGACGTCGTGTATGGAGTCGAGGATTTGGTGACAAGGCTCTGCGCACCTACGAGCCTCGTGTCGCCGCATATGTGCACATGCTGCTTGGACGGCTTGCCGACGCTCGAGGCGAACCCGTCGACATGGCGCGCCTAGCAGAGGCCTTTGCCTTTGATACCATGGGTGATCTTGGGCTTGGGGCCGACTTTGGTATGCTGCGACAAGCTCGCATGCACGAAGCCGTCGAGCAGCTTGTACAGGGAATGACCGTCATGGGCCGGAGGCTGCCCATGTGGTTAATGCGCCTGCTCGTCGACGTCGCGCAGTCGCTCGTGCCTTCCAACGCCGCGACGGGCTTCCTAGGCTTTTGTAACCACCACCTCGATCGCTTCATGGCCGACCCTCGACGCAGCGAGCGGCCGAGCCTCATGGCACCGTTGCTCAGTCACTACGAAAAGCAAGAGGTTACTGATCGTGACCTTTCGATCCTCCGTAATGATTGTCGCTTCATCATCATTGCTGGCAGCGACACTGTAGCGGCTATTCTAACGTTTGCGTTTTTTTACTTAGCCAAGCATTCCAACCACGTGACCCGCCTGCGGGAGGAACTACTTCCGCTCCGCACTGCTGACGGCACATTTTCGCACCATCGCATCTTCGAAGCTCCCCATCTCAACGCCGTCATCAATGAGGCGCTGCGTTTGCATCCGCCTGCCTCTACCATTCCCCGCATCACCCCACCCCAGGGACTAGTGGTCGCCGACACCTTCATTCCCGGTGACATGACCGTCTTCTCATCGCAATACGCCTTGGGTCGGTCCGAGGCCATTTATCCCAAAGCCGCCGACTTTATACCCGAGCGCTGGTACTCTCGCCCTGATCTCATCAAAGATGGCTCAGCTTTCGCGCCCTTTTCCATTGGCCATCACAGCTGCCTTGGCCGCCCTCTTGCACTAATGGAGATGCGTCTTGCTCTCGCCGAGACCTTGTCAAGGTTTGATGTTGCATTTGCTCCGGGCTTTGATCCTGATTATTTTTTGCAGCATGTTCATGATTGCATGTCGTGGCATATTGGGGCATTAGAGCTGACATTTACTGCAATTGAATAGAATGCGTACATCAAATTAACTGGTATGATATTGTACATCTGGAAGGTCTCACAAAAACTCCTTGACCTGCTCTTCGCTCCAGTCCCAGAATGCCCTTGCATGACCATTGCCTCCCTCGGCCTCTGTCTTTGTCGCATGGCTCAAATCACTTCGAATGGGATGTATTCTGCCCCATGGTACAACTACGAGTCAAGAGCGTTAGCAGTCTGGAAAGCAAATCGTCTATATTCACTTACTCCACGCTCCCGAGTCCTTCAAAGTCAAAGTAGGAGACAATGCAGCAAACAGCTCGACATAAGCTCCATATGTGGGCGGGTACAACACAGGCTTCAGCGCAAACTTGAACAGGGCGCCGCCCTCCCGGTACAGGTCGGATTTCAAGTGGCCTGGATTGATAGGAAAACTTGCAATACCTTCAGCGGCATGTCGTCGCGCAAATTCCATGCCATGAAGCCAATTGCCAGCCTTGCTCAGGCCATAGCGCTCCAGCGGGGACATGAGTGGCCAGTAATCCACATAGTCGGGAGACAGTCCACGTCCTTTTTCTCCAATAGTCTCGGTGCCCATTGACGACACCCATACAACGCGTACAGTACCAGGTGGTTCCTGACGCGCCGTTGCGGCCAACACTCCTGTCAGCAAACGGGTGAACAAAAAAGGAGCTAGTACGTTGACGCCCATGTGAATCTCATGTCCTTGCGCTGTTTGAGCGTCGCCGCTTGTGTCGCCCAGTGCCTGCACGGCTGCGTTGTTGATGAGACCGTGCAGCTTGGTTTCTAGCGAGGTGAACTTTTCCACTGCCGTCTTCACTGCTGCCAGGTCTGCCAGATCAAGTTCTAGGGGAACAAGAGCACCCTCTGACTTGGGCACTACTTCTTGGATGGAATTAATGGCAGCGGGTAGTTTGGGTCCCGGCCGCGCCGCCATGTAGACCTTTGCATTTTTTGCATACAGCATACGCGCTGCTTCTTTACCTACGCCTGAGCTGGAACCAGTTACTATGAATACCTGTTAATATTGTCAGCACGTATTGCTTTGATGCTTCAAGAGTCCGTACCTTGCCAGTCAGATCAGGGACTTGTTCCTCGGTGTACTTTGGCTTTGGTGGAAACATTTGTGTCCAAAAGCTTCCCATGGACTGCTTCCCAGCTTCCGGTCTCTGCACATTGCCTGTTGCCTCTGCTGGAGCCATTTTGCCGGTCCGTGAGGCTGATGATGGGAGGCGTGATGAAAGCTTCGCCGTGAAAATTGATAATGATTGGAAGACACACCCAACTTTCATGGGTAGTTGTCTTTTGCAACAAAACCTCAAGTATCGAGACGGCAATGACGAATATGATTCACAGCTTGTTATGCTGTACATTGTGCTCTGCTTACCCCCGCTCTTGCGAGGAGAACATGTCCGTGAGCTGCCTTCTCGGTATTACTCAAAATCGGTTTCCCATTTAAGCAATTGACGCCGAAAGAGTGGGTCAGCACACTCGGACACGAAGCACTGCCTACTCTAAACTGGCAGTTGATGGCGACTTCGAGCTGATGAATACGATTTCTCAGCCGCGTTTCATGAATCATAGACTTGTAGGGGCGCAAGAAGCTACAAATGGGTAGACTATGTGGGTGACCGGTTAGCAAATCTTGAATTAAACCAAGGAAAAGGACGAGAGAAAGGGGTTGTCCTATTATCGTGAGGCAAAACCAGCTATATTTCGATGCCCAGCAGTATCCTCCTGCATTGCAACTAATCCTCTATTCTGATGGTTTGTCTCACAACCTTGCTGCTCCTGGTACCCGGAGTCTATACAGCTGCACTCTTTGACCGACAGGAAGCAGCCGACATACCTAGCTGCAAAGTCATCCCAGGCGATATTGGTTGGCCATCACAGCAGACATGGAGTCAATTGAACGGAACTATTGGTGGCCGGCTCATTCAGACAATTCCGCAGGCAGCTGTATGCCGCCCAGGAGGCTATGCAGGCCTTGAGCAAAATGAGACAGCATGCGCGTCGCTGAAAAAGGATTGGGACTTTCCAAGAGCATAGTAAGTAGCTTGCGTCTTTGCGTGCTCGACTTCTGTTGGAAAGACGAAAGTTAACACGAAATGTGGCTTAGCCTGACCAAGGCGCCCGAGATGATGAATCCCTTCTTCCAAAACACGTCCTGCAGCCCGTACTATCGCATCGATCAGCCCTGCACGCTAGATAACTACGTCAGCTACGCGGTCCCCGTGGCCGACGTAGCCGATGTTGTTGCCGCAATCAACTTCACGCAGACGCACAATGTACGGCTCGTCATCAAGAACACGGGACATGACTACATGGGCAAGTCTACCGGTAGAGGCGCTCTCTCGCTCTGGACACACAACCTAAAGTCTAGGCAACTATTAAACTACACGAGCGCGTATTACACAGGCCCCGCTATCAAGGTGGGAGCCGGTGTCACGGGCGGCGAGGCGCTGGTTCACGCAAGTACTTCAGGATACAAAATCGTCTCTGGGGATTGTCCTACTGTCGGCTACGCCGGGGGTTATTCCTCTGGCGGTGGACACAGCATCCTGAACAGTGTGTATGGTCTTGCTGCAGACAATGTCCTCGAGTGGGAAGTTGTTACTGCAGATGGACGACATGTCGTTGCCAGCCCAGAGCAGAACTCTGATCTGTACTGGGCCATGTCCGGGGGTGGCGGAGGGACTTTTGCTGTTGCCTTGAGCATGACAGCCAGGGTACATCCGGACAGCATCATCGGTGCGGCGAGTTTGAGTTTCAACGCCACTTCGGCTCCGAGTGAAGGCTCATTCGTCTCCGCACTGAATGCATGGTGGGCATTTCTCCCCTCTCTCGTGGACGTGGGCGCGACGCCTTCTTGGAACATTTTGGCTGGTAACTTTCTTGTCCCCAACACCACTTCACCGGGAAGAACCGCTGCAGACATGGACACGCTTTACTCACCATTCTTGTCCGAATTGAAACGACTTGGTATACCATACACATTTAAGTCATTTTCTGCTCCCAACTATCTCCAACACTACAACGACACAGACGGGCCACTTCCAGATGGTCCGTATGCGGCATCCCCACTCTTCAACAGCCGTCTCATTCCCCGCGCTATTTCCAAGAACTCGTCTGAGCTTACCGCCACCATGTTGTCACTCGTTTCATTTGATCAAGATGCAAATTGGCAGTTTGGCTGCTTGGGCATAAACGCTCCGACCTCGTCCATTCCTAATGCGATAACTCCGCACTGGCGCTCGGCGATTGCAATATGCCTCGAGTTTAGCATCTACAATTGGACCATCCCGGAAGAAAGAATGGTGAAGCGAAGAATGGATTTGGCGGATGTTGTACATCCGGCGATTGAGAGGGTTACGGTCGGAGGTGGTGCGTACCTGAATGAGGCGGATCCTCTGGTGTATCCACAAGGAAATCATGAAAAGTGGCAGGAAGCGTTCTACGGAGAAAGTTATGCAAGGTTGAGAGAGGTGAAGAATAAGTGGGATCCAAGGGGTGTGTTTTATGCTCACACTGCGGTTGGAAGCGAGGATTGGGTTAAAGACACCGAAGGGAGATTGTGCAGGGTGTAATAGATAGTAACGTGAGTGCAAAGAGAATGCTTAACATAAGTCGTAAAAGAAGGAAATTTTGCTTAGACCTACAGAGAGTGATTTAGCTTGCATCATGGAATTTCTTAGCAAGCGGGGCTTTGGAGGCTATTATTAAGGTTTCAATCGCCTGAGGTGCAGACTTCAGCGCGGATGCTGGCAGCCGCTTTGTCGCGAAAGCCTTGCAAGCCGTCTGTGACTATAACTGCCAAGAGATTGTAGACCTATGTATTCGAGAAAGAGAAGCTGATCTCAATATGGGTATTCAATTAACAGGATACTGCAGGTTCTCACCTAAGAAAAGCGATCAGGGTGCCTGGAGCTACACACAGGGCCTTGCTGTTAGGATTGAAGCGTGATGATACTGTGTATAGCTTTAGGCTATCAGATACCCTTGTTACTTGCCGTCGTAGTTGACAACCCGCAGTAAGTTCTTTGACGTGCGCAGTCTTGGCTGATCACTTCGGGATCGTACACAACGTCTTGATCTCGATGCGCACATCCCTTAACGAGGCTATAAGACCTTGGCCATGACGCGCTATCAGCATCTGAGAGAGCGGGTCGATCTCAAGATACTGGATCTTCCGCTAGGACATGGTGCCCGGCTTCATGGCGTGCCCAGGAGCCGGATAGACTGCTTTAGTCAGCCTGCTTGTACCCGCTGTCTGCTTGATCTCGGCGTAAGCGCAGTCAGGTAAACCGGTGCCACGCATGACAATACTCCACCTCCGCAGTACACTCATTACCTACCAAGCGATGCTGAACGTGGCTGTCGCCTTCCAGTGGAGACTGCATATAAATTATATACGCGAAACTGTTTGAAAGCCCGCAGTGCAGTGTGCTGCACTGTGGAGAAGCCGCGAGCTGAATGCTGAATCGTACGTCTTGGCTGTGGTGTTGTTCATCTGGGCAGCACCGAGAACACGTGGTCGGACCGTGCTTCGCTCAGCTGCTACTCGCGATGACATCTATGCAGTCTGCTTGGTATCGCTTCTGATTATTAACAAAGTTTAATCTGGACGATGTTGCAATAATATGCCTCTTAGTGGATCATCGTGATTAGCGTTACGATACCTACTACGCAACCGTAGAATCCAAGATTCATCACATGAATAGTATTTGTGCATCCCGAGGGATGCGGGCCTCTCCAGGGCTAGGATACTAATTATAATCTGGGGTCCTGGATGCAACTGCGGCGCAATTCTTTTGTGAGGAACTTGCCGACGGGTATTTTCACCTAGACCGGAGCGCGAAACGCTCGTAGATAGGAGGGCCGGGATTAGCCTTGCGGCACACAGTGCGCTTAGCCTCGTCGCAGCATGGCTAGAACACCGACGCAACGCCGTTTATATACCAAGAACGATCTTTGACAAGCCTTTTACGCATGCAAGCGATACAGGGTTTCCTACCTAGACAGATGTAACGGCTTCATCGAGCACGACTGTGCTCTGCATGGAAGCCTTTTGTCCTCCCTACTAAACAGAGAGCAACGCTCGTGTTACTGTAATCTCTTCATTCACACCTTCACCTTGGGCATATACAAACTTCTTCTTCTGGCTCATCATGTCAGCAATCTCCTTTTTTGCAACATCAAAGCGAACTTCATGCGATCGCTGCAGAAAGCAAAAACTACGTTGTCCCACCGACAAAGACGACATGGGAACTTGCGAGAGATGTATGCGGGCGGGCGTTGTCTGTGTAACAAGTTATACAAAGCCGAGGGGTCGGTCCCAAAAACACTGCATCTCGACGCATGATACGTCGTATACGTCTGGCACAGATATGCAAGATCCCGCACTGCCTACTCCAGAGAGCATCCTATCAACAGGTCCGGTGGCGCAAGATGGGAGTCAGCTTTGGTCTCCGCTGGAAGAATGCAACTACTTGCCTTTATTGTCCGAATTCGGATCGGGGTCTCTCTTGCATAGCGAGGACGAAGATTTTGCGGGCATTCAGTGGTCGCCGCTGCCCAAGGGCCTCGATCTGGAGGCGCACGTTGATCCTTCTGGTTCATGTCCTGCGGAGCTTTCATCATTTTTCCATACTAGTCGTAACCATGCACCCAACGAATGCAGTTTAGAGATGCTGCATCACGCCGAATGCGACATGCGGCTCTCTCAGCTCAACCTCGAACTCTGTCGGCAATCAAGGGCGCACCTCCACCGGCCCAACACTGCATCAAACAGTTCGGTGCAAAGAACACATTCCACTATCGCTAGCGCTCTCCGTGGCTTGCTCCAGACGACAGAGGCCTTTATCCATATTCTACATTGCTTAAGCAATGGAATCGAGCTGGATATGGATAGCAGATGCCAGGCGCCCAGTACCCTCGGTCCCAGCATGTCTCCCTCAAGCCCAACTTTCGTTTCTGTACTAAACCTCACATCGTGCTTTTTGCGCATCGTAGACCTCTTCAATATGCTCCTCTCCAGCCTTGCTATCGAATTAGCTACGCAGTCGCCTCTGCAAAGACGATCATCCTCTTCCAGCGTCACACCAGCCCTTCAAATTCTGCCCGATCTCAAACTCGCTGGACTGGCCGTTCAAGAAGTGTCTTTGCAAACAAAGATTTTGGTGCTAACAATCACTCATCATTTTGAGACGATGGAGCGATTGCTAGGATTACCGGCCGATCTAAGGGTATCTGAGTGCAAAGATGATCATATCTATGGCTTGTTAAGTGCGAGTTGGACGGGCATGCTGAGCTCCAGCAGAGGAGAGAGATGTGAGCTCGGATGGTGCGGAATGGGAAATTGGGCGATTGGCATAGATTCGCTGAGAGCAAACATGGAGACTTTGAAAAAGGCATCTTGATGACACCAGCGTGGGATAGCGTTGAGAGTACGTGTACGGACAATGTTAATAACATTGCCTTGACTTTGAGAAATGGTTTGCACCGAACAAGCTAGGCGCACTAGTGACGTTCTCTGCCTAATTCTGTAGTAATCGTTGAATGTATACAGGCAACCTCTTCACCTCTTCTTGTTAGGAACAGGCGGGCAGGAATTTGGCCGATGCCTGGTGGTACAAGGTAGTCGATATGCCCGAAGAGGTAAAGCCACAACTGTCACACCTTGGACAGGCTTCAAACTGCTTGAGAGATGTAATGAGACCATCTCCATAGCTAGTTGACCACGCAATGGTGTCCCGTTCAGCTGATGGTCTTGGTCCGTTTAGTCTATCGTGCCTTCTCGTGGCTTGTACTGGTGCATCCCCAAGGCCCTTTGTAGCACTCAAGGGCGATTGTGCGTGGGTGCGCTCAGGCAGTGAGTGTCTCATAGAAAACCTGAGGCTCGTTCACACTCAGGTGAATCTCGCACGGCGTTGTCTTGGCCAAAATGCTACCACTGCCTGATGCATATCAGCGCGCGTCGGCCGGGGATCTTTCGTCAGCTTTGGAATGCTTCAGTCGTTCGTGTACCAACTACAAAAAATTGAAACCGTTAAGCGTCGCATCGACTAGGTGTTTCGACCAATGTGGCGACACTTCCTCTGGTACTCTTACCACTCTGGCGCATGTGCACTAATTCTACTTCATCGTCGTCATGAAGTGTAAAAGTCGTCGTGCAATTGATCGCATTGCTTTCGCCCGTCTTTCTTGAGCCTTTTAGAGTGGAGATCCCGCTCCTTGAACTTTTGCCATGTGTATCTTCGTACTGGTTGGCCCCATAGGATCGATTGTGTGATGAGCCAAACACGCTTGGCAGTAGGCGGACAAGGAAAAAGCGCATGGATGGGATGCAAGAGCAGACTATGCCTACAGTAATCTCGAGATTAGACCATTTGATCGGATCCCAAAAGTCCCAAGTAGGATTATTCTTTTCATCGATTACGAGGAGGAAACGAAGCCGTATGATGGATATGACTGTTGCGCTACAGTGTATCAGAATTTGGTGGGAAAACACAGCCCTGAAGGATCAAACGACTTACAGTGTGCCTAGGCAAAACATGAGAGCTACGCCAGTCTTCTTAACCCATGCCATTTTAAGGCCATAGAGCTGTGACAAAGGTATTGTAATCATCCAGACGTCGAGGACAATGCTGATTATAGAGTTGGCAGCTGCTACCCAGACTCT
The DNA here is from genome assembly GCA_022559985.1 of Parastagonospora avenae f. sp. tritici 18332-5. NCBI lineage: Eukaryota > Fungi > Ascomycota > Dothideomycetes > Pleosporales > Phaeosphaeriaceae > Parastagonospora > Parastagonospora avenae. Next base: position 865,913 of record JAFJTR010000003.1, on the reverse strand, counting down.
GTTGGTGCAATGTCCTGAGCGCTCATCGTCCCAAAAGAGCCAAAAATATGATATTGGCCAGCACTGGAATATGCCACTGATCAAAGATGCTGTTCCCCATAAAACATCACCGATGATGGTTATCCTGATGATACATTGTACCCTGCGGCCGGGGAATATTCGTTGGTAGAAGAAGAGGAACGAAAGTTTGAGCAGTGCTGATGAGATAAAGTAGAACAGCTCGCCCAGCCAAAAATATTTCCCAAATTCGGAAATGGTGCTAAACGATAGCGTCCAAACGTCTCTGCCCATTCCGCTAGGTATGAGTTTTACAACGACAATAATTGCGCTTGGTTGAAACACAATCATGGTGGTGAATAAAAAAATGTCATCCAGCCCGAATCGGTTCTCCGAAGGTCCCAAAAGCTTTTGGATTATTCGCAAAAAGACCATGCAAGCAGAGAGGACCGCCAAGACAATGACGACTGCTCGATTTTCAGCGCCTCTGTCGCGTAGTGGCTCGTCACACAACGTAGCGGTGACATTCCTCGTGCTGACACTTTCTTTGAGCGTGCATGACGACAAGAGGCATTTCTTCACATCCGACTCTAGACGTGTGTTGCCACACACGCAACTTGGGTCAGTCAGAGGACAGTCCCCTGCCGCGCCCACGATACATGTCAACTACATCAAGTCGTCAGTACGCATGGTTCGAAAAGAGCAGACACTGAAGCTTACCGCGCAGGGGGATAAGCTTGTGATGGCCTCGAGTACTTTGGCATCTTGAGCCACTGCGCATGTAACCTGAACAGACAGTAGCGCGGCAACAACATAAGAGGGCCTCATTTCATGCGGAATATTCGAGCGCGGCGTTCGAAAATTATTTTTAAAAAGCAAAGAATAAGAACAGATACATACCGAGGAGGAATTGAGGATCTTGTAAATCCGTAAATCACTGGTCCATGGCGCTAGACGATCGAGAGCAGTCTAGGGAAGAGACCGGCTATGATTTAGTACGAATCTAAACGGCAAAAGGCTTGGATGAGTCGCCTCTCACAAGTCAATGAAACCTTCGCGTTGCGTCAAACTTTCGCTTGCGCGGGGAACAGCGAGGAACGCCCGAACTAGTACAGAGTGTGTGAGCTATTATCTCGATACGAGCACAATGCCGCGGCGGATGTGCCATCACCTGCAGGCACGTGGCGGCCACCAAACTCTCCAAGGCAAGATGGGCCCTGAGAAGATGCGTGCTTGAGATCTTTATACGCACTAGTTGGTAGCGTCGCATGTCAGTGCCAATTTTGATCGCACCGTCCCGGCCACCGACCCTGGCGCACATGTCCCGACCAACCAACTTTAGGCTGGCACGGCAGACATGATCTCCAGAAATCAGCCCACATGGAAATCGTTTCGCGATGACAAGCCACAATACCTCGTGTGCCACCATCGAATCGCTGTTAGTACAATCTCAACATGTCTCTTTAGACACGGAGGATTAATGAGCTAGTGAGGTGAACAAGCTTGACGGGATCGTCAAACACTGAACCAATACACGATAAACTCTGTGTGTCAACCTCATCACAAGTAGATCCCAAGACCATTTGACGATCGCAGTCGTTTAATGCAATTCAGTATGCATCGCGCGCACATGCCAACCGGACCTCTGCTTCCCCGCCTTCACTACAAGATCACGTCGGACCACTGAACTGGACAGCAAAACTTTCGCTATACTATCTTGCGCATGACTCGTGTACATGTTCAACAACAGAGAGTCTAGAAGCCCTGCCACATACAAGCCAAGCCTATTCCTCAAGATTGACAAACTTCTCGGCGTTATGCCTCATGGGGTCTTCGTCATGGTGGCCTGATCCATTTCCACCTTTTCCACTGCTGCTTCCCTTGTTGTCGTTGCTGTTCTGTCCGCCATTGCCACTTGCATTTCCACTGCCGCTTTTGGATCCGGAATCGCCGCTCTGTTTGCTCCTGTCAGTTCCGTCCAGAGACACCTTGCCATGCAATAGCTCAATGTCCTCCTTTGGGCCCACGTCCTTTGGTGCACGCTGGCTTGATCGTTCAGCATCATTCTTGCTGTTGGGTGTACCAGCGTGTTGTACATCTTCTTCATTCATGTTGACATATCGCTTGGCCTTCTCACGACTAACGTCTTCGAGGTCGCGTTTGCCCTTCTTCTCATGGGAACCGTGGTTATCTTGACCGAACTTGCTAGCATTGCTGCCAGAATTTTGACCGCCTGCGGATTGCTGGCTGCCACTTGGGTTTTTGCTAGTGTTCGACGATGAGAATGTTCCAGCTTTGGCATTGCTGGACGTAGACGTAGAGGTGTCGTCATCACCAAATTGCTCATTCCGTGGCGCGTTGGTGCCGAACTCTTCGGATGCATCGTTCAAAGGTGCTGCGGCTCCACCGCTTGCATTCATTCCTGGGAGGGCTTCACAAGACTCGTTAGCAAGCATAAAGCAGTGAAAGGGGTGGAATATCTACCTTCGCCTTCTTCAACCTCGGGCATTGGTGCGACATGCTTGGTGTGCTGGAGTGTAGTCTGGAGAGTGTCAATACACAATTCACTTCTTCCAAGTGGGAGCATTCACGTCGCCGTTGGTACCATGAAGGATCTCGTGGCCATCAATGGGGCCATTGTCGCTAGATCCATCTCCGTTGCGAGGCATGATGTTCGAATATTGATTGTACGGTTGTTCTAGAGAGGATGGGTAGGACGAACAAAGGGAAGCTGTCAAGCGTTATAGAGCTGATACATCCAGCTGGCGGACAAGAGCTTCTTATAGCCCATGACGTATAGCCCTCCCAGAGCAAAACTCGACTCCTTGCGGCATGGTTCACATACAGAATCCTGTTCTCGTCGATTACCAACACTTTCAAAGCTGGTAGACGCGGCTCTTCGAGCACAAGTAAACGACGTCATGGTGCTTGTGGTGGAACTTAGCGTTCCATTAGGTCGCGACGGAGTGTCTCCGCATACAAGACCAGTGGACGGAGCGGTCATTCCGTGGGTGGCGCAGGCGCAGCACCATGCTTTTGTTACACTGAAAGCTAAGAGTGATCTCATATCTGAAGAGCAGCCGTCTGGGCGATTAATTAGTCATGAAACATCTGGTATTCAATGGCTGACTCGAGTTTAGTCTTCCAGACACCTCAACAAGCCTGGAAACAACATCAGACTGCGGATTGCGCCTCATGTTTCAGCCTCCAAACCCCGCTCCAAATCCAGCCCATAAGCGCGATACCCACAATGCGAGCATAAGCTCCCTCCAGACCTGGCCCAAGTCCTTGCTCAATTCAATGGTGGGCAGCATCTTCCCGCCTTCCAATTTCAGTACTTCGGTCGCAAGCACACGTCCTTGGACGTCTTTCCAGACACTTGGGACCAACTCATTTCTCCGTTCGGATATCCTCTTCTTCAACGAACCCAGTTTCCCGCATGTCAACAATTCTTGAGGCGTCGTTCCTTGCTGCATGACCTGTCTTACATGCCAGCTTCGGAAGCCAAATTGCAGTTGCAACACGCCTGGCCAACCACTGTTGTTCTTGCTTTGTATGTAGTATTCGTTTTGGAGAAATGGCGGGTCGTGCGCTTCGTACAACGTTGACGCAATGTCAAAGGACACGTTTCGTGATTGACCAGCCTCTATCAAGGCAATGTCTTCGGCTCGTAACCGTCGAATTCGTAATTTTGCAATGTGCGCATCGAGGAGGGACGAGAGATGGTAGGCTGGTCCATTTGGGGTATGGATGAATGTGCCATATATCATAAAAGTGGTCTGATTCGAGTCGATAGGTGTATAGTCTGGTAATTCGTCTGGTAGAGGTGCATCTTGTGGTATGATCGCTGGAACGGCAGGTGGCGCGAGACCTACTGCCGCCTCGTAAGAAGGAATGGGAGCTGACGCTGAGATAGTGGTCTCATTGGATGTTCCTGGTCCCTGAGCGATGCCCGGCGCTCTCGCGCCGTGATCATCCACGCGATCGGTTGCGGCATTCATCGTCCTCGTCCTCGCCAAAGGTATGCGCAACGTAATGCATATCAGCCATGTTGATCGGAAGGCTCGGAGTGACGTACTCTTGTCATGGCTTGGAGATCTTTGGGTCCTCGATCCGCGTCTCGCTTCGTACTTGGCAAAGATCATCAAAGACCAGGTAACACCTTCGACACCGAGAACCAGGTCCACACCAGGCTCCGTCAAAATTCATGTCCACTCTACATGTGCGTGAAGTAATTTAATAGTCTTTAGGGGCATAGTAATAATTCTATATAGAAGCCTGTATATCTTTAGTGCTCTAAGATATCTTATCTAATGTAGTAAAAGATTTTGAATACATCTAGGCTACCTCTTCACCCGTCTCGTTCGGTGAAGGCGGACAGGAATTTTGCCGAGGCCAGGAGCGCGTGGCGAAAGATACAACTCTATCTCGATCGATATGGAAAGCGCACTAGAAATGACTTTTTCAAGCATAAGCCAATCTCTCTTCCGTCCAGCCGGGTCTCAAATACTCGGAGTCAAACCGTGAGCTCCAGCTGCTCTCGACCGCATATTCTTGGACCATTTGTACATCTATTTTCGCACCCTCTTCAGACTGCGCCCACACGCTAAGGCCAATTATATTATCTCCTCCATAGTTCAATACGCCCGGAGGAACAGGGAACTTCTTCTCGTTGCCGACGTGCGGATTGAACCTCGCATACTGGTAACCGTTGACAAAAAGCTGCACTCTCACATGCTGCGAGCCCGATGCGTTTAGGACGAAGGCAAAAGCCGCATCAAGTTTGGCAGGGACATCGAGCGGGACGACTGTGCGGTAAAAGAAGATGCCAGCCTCTTTGAAGCCGACAGAGGGCGAGCTTGAGTTCCACGCAGAGTCGTCGAAGCCTGGAAGATGCCATCCGAGACGCTCAGCTGTAAGCCCTCCTTCGCTTAAAGTGCCGCGCATAGGATCAAGCTGAACATCTTCTCCGCCAGCTTCTCCCGCAATTTTCCATTGTGAAAAGTTACTGCCTTCAAGAGTGGCTCCGAGGATGCCGCGGGGCTTCACTGCATCAGCTCGAAGATCGTGGCCTGTGTTGTCTTGCGCAACAAGCAATACATTGGTTCCGTTTGTATTTACCGTCGCATTGGCAAAGGAGAGCGTCATATTTCCTGTGCCGACCGAAGAGTTTCCAAGGTACGATCCGAGATAATCGCCGTTTAGCCATGCACTCCATCCAAAAGCTTGGCCACCTTGAACGGCTAGCTTGACGCCAGACGCGGCTCCATCGAAGTACCCGCGGAAGAGATGAAAGCTGTTGTGAAAACCATACTCGTCAACGTACAAGACTGGGAAAGTGTCGGGTTCTGTTGGATTTGGTGTTGTGAAGTGATCCGCGACGATCCAGGCCACCCCACTATCATTGTAGCCAGGCAACTTCTCAGGCAGCGTGTCGTGTACTTTCCAGTCGTCCAGTAAAGGAATCTCAATTGTTCCATTGTATGCTGCAACCGTTGCCTTGAGGCTGCCATGGGCCGTACGAGAGGTTTGCAGCTTGTTTCCATTCCAAGAAAGCGTCTCTGCACTTGCGCACGCAAAGACTTCAATCGCAGTGGTCTCCAAGATATCGCCCTTGAGTGCCAGTATTCCATCGCTGTAGCTGACACTTCGGACAAGATATGGGCCGGAAACGAGTACAGACTGGTCAACCGGTGCAAAAGGGTCATTAGACAGGTTTGGCGCCCAAAATAGGTATGCGGTCGGCTTGTCAGCGACAATGACCTTGACACCATTGTCAAATTGGTAGACGTTCATACCGGACACACTTCGGATGTTGGTCGTTATTCCACCGGCCTCGTTGTAGAATGTTGCGTTTGCATTCGATCCAGTATTGATAGTAGAACCCTTTGTAGCACCCTTGATATGGAATTCTATCGATTCCCCAGTACCCGTGGACAATACCAATACAGATGTTGCATCGATCACGGCATATGTCAACACTTCGGCGGTGGAATAAGTCAGTGTCTGATCACCCATGGCAAAGTCAGTCACTAAAATCTTTGATTGGTGCCCGTTCAAGACGATGGAGCCGCCATGTTGAGGAATGGTCAAGTTGCCGACCGAGGTGCTGGCATGTAGCTTGAACGATTCTACTGTCGCAGAAGAAGACTGCGAGTGGATAGTAACGTAGAATGCCGCCTTCGTTTCGGGGTTGCGCAGCTCGCTGGCTTCGACAGCCGAATTGGTGGTATAGCCAGTGTTGTTCCCGAGTCGATCAGTCACGGTCAGATCGTCGGCCACGCGTGTAAACATGGCCAAGTTTTTGGTTTCGTAGAATTTGCTGTCAATCTTGCGGTTTTCACTGATTGGGCTGCTGTAGTCGTATGATGTGGCTACAACAGGAGCTGCAAAGGCGCCCCAGTTGGTCCCTCCGTACATCATGTAGAGACTGACAGCTGTGACTCTCTGCGCGATGAGGTTACGATAAAAGCTGAAAATGGTCAGCGGCGTTTCTGAGCCTATCAGAAACACTTACAGATTTGCAAAGTCGGCTCCAATGTCTGCAGGGCAGCCACCTGGAGGTTGTTGGTAAAATGTACAGGTCAGATCGGCATGCGACAGGTGCATGTATGCTCCAGTCATGAGTATGAAGGGAAGTTTACGACTTTAAAGATAGCTGCATACCTTCTGGGCCACCCCAAGGATTATACGATCCACCTTGAAACTCGGGGAAAAAGCTTGGTTGAGTGGGTGCTACTTCCATGAAATGGTCATAGTAATCAGTCACCTGGTATGCGCTGAGAGAAGTAAGCACATGGAGTATTCACAGAACATTCAGAACTTACACATATTTGCCATTGGTACCCGTGCACTCGTCCAGGTTGCAAGACCAGCACGATGGGTAGCTGTCAAGTCCAGCCACGTCAACGTTTCCAACAGCACCTGGAGCATAATCTTTCGACCATGATCTCGTGTTCATATTGGGATCGTTGTGAATAAGTGGAGTATCGATGCCACTCGCGCGCGCCGAGTCCTCTAGAGCGGCCATGTACTGCCCAGCGGCCGTATTGGGGATCTTCTTGGCCCTATCCTTCCATTGCTCACCATATTCATTCTCAATCTGATAGACCAACGCATTTCCGCCTTTGGTCACCTGATGCTCGCTTGTGAGCGATGAGAATTTGGAAAAGTAAGGATCGAGTGCATCAAGATAGCGGCTGTCATTGTTCCTCAAGGATCCGTATGCGCCAGTCGTAAGCCAGAGAGGAAAACCGCCAGCGTTGGCCTCTGCATTGACGTACGGTCCGGGCCTGGTAATGACGTATAAGCCGACTCGCTGAGCAATTTCGAACAATTTCGTGAAGTCGTGGGCTCCAGTCTCAAAGTCGGTTGTGCGGTTGTTTACGCTATGGTAACCCCAGTTCCCTTAATCAGACGTGCACGATTAGCATGTATCCATGGTACAACCAATAATCGTCTTCTACTGACCATAGAATGCAAAGGCTGTGAAGCCTGCAGCTTTAATCTTCTCGAGCAAGTCTTCCCATACTTCGGGGACCGGAATCCTCCAATAGTGTATCTCCCCAGAGAATACAAAAAGCCTTTTGCCATTGACCTTGAAGCTATAGTGATCCCATTGAACGACCTGGTTCAGGCCATTGTCGTGAAGCGGCCATTGCCCAATGGTACCATTCTGAGCATTGACAGTAATGCTATGAGGAATGCTTGCCAGTATTGACAAAGCCGAAAGCCACGAGAAGCCTTGAGACGCCCTCATACTTGAAATGATCTGGAGGGTCGTTGTGGACGCCAATGTGCGTTGTGACCGTTGAGCCGGACGTTATGAAGTCAGACGCAGGAACGACTACCCCAGATTTAAACATAGCAACAATGAGACGTTTCCTGATAAGGAAACGTTTGGTCACTTTGGCGGGTCATTGTAAAGCGTTTAGGCTGCTGAATGGTGGAAATTCCGTTTTCCTGGCCCGAACCACGGAACCGGCAAAAGTCGACAGGTACACCATGCCGGAAAAACTGCTCTTTTTCGTTAGCCATGCGCCGTGCGGGGCTCAGATGGCGTAATGAATACGGCTGATCCGGGGAAGAAGTTGTGATTGTGGGGAAGAGCGTGAAGGAGTGCAGGCACATTATGGAAAAGTCGGGTTGGGTGTCGCGGTTCGGAGGATTGAGGAGCGAGCCACCTTGGTTGCAATTTTAGCGTGCCGAGGTCCTTCCACAATGATCTTTGCGTGCTCCAAAGTTACTACATCCAACTTTACACCGGGGCATCCAAAGGTCACATCAGCACGACAGACGCTTTGTTGTCGTAGTGCCAGTACCTGTACACGCTGGTGCCATGCCCACCTAGCCTCAACCATCAGTATGACAGGAACACTAGTCTGCGGCATAATTCGTGTCCGCTCTGCATACGCGTGAAGGGATCCAATAGTCTTTAAGAGCGCTTAAAGAAGTTCATAGAGAAGCTTGAATGTATTCAGTACTGTAAGCTATCTCGTCTACTCTTGTAGAAGTTCTGAATAAATCTAGGATGCTTGTTTACTCTTCTCCTTCGGTGAAGGCAGACGGTTGTATCGCAGACCCTCACGTCTACCCTGTTTCAAGGTGACGTAACAACACTTGCCTTTTGGCGCGACCAAGAATCGATTGTCCATTTCCATTTTATCATCATTCATACAGTCACTGAGCCTAGCTCCGCGGCAGTGTCGGAAGAACAGTGCCGCGCCGAGGCGAATCTCTATCCAAGCCAAATGGATGCCAATACAGACTCTTGAGCCACCCCCAAATGGCATGTACGCAGCTTTTTGCTGGACTGTCATTTGCGTGTTCAGAAAGCGCAGACCATCGAAGCTGCATATATTTGTTAGAAGGAGGCTATGTTGCGATTTGGTTGAGCTTACCAAAGAGGATCCGTCCAGATTAAAGGATCGCGATGAGTCGTGTAGGCTTGCGTGCTCACTTCAAAGCCAGCGGGAATGTGGTATTCATTTACTACCATGCCTTGACTGGGCACATCTCGCGGCAGAGAGCCCGGTGCAGCGCTGTAGAGCCGCAAGGTCTCCAAAATCACACTGTTCAAGATGGGTGCGGCCTCGAGCTCCGCCAGATCCAATTCATCGCCGAGTTTTGCTACCTCTTCTTCCAATTTGTGCTGTATCTCGAGATTCTTGAGTACTGCCCATACTAAATAAGTGAGCGTCACAGCGGTAGTGTCTGACCCTGCGACAATGAAATTTTTGGCTTCTTCTCTGACATCATCGCCTGTAAGCAATGACTTTTCCGAATTCTCGCTGGCTTCAATCATTTGGCCAAAAATGTTCATGGTGTTGCCGTCATCGCCACGCATATGCTTCAGGGCAAGAGATCCATGCTCGAAAATCACGTCATCTGCCTTGGAGATTTCTTGAGCGCGTTTGATGGGCGTGTACCGAAGTAGCTTGTGTACCAAGGGGAGCTCAGACCGTAGTACTGCGCCAAATGTTGCGATTTGAATGGCTTTGATGTACGGAGTTGCCTGCTACCTTGTCAGTCGGGTACCTCATACGTACGCCTGGGAGGCTTCAGCATCTAAAGATTACCTTTCCCGTCTCAATCATGTGGAAACTCTCCCCAAAACTAATATGGGCAATCACGTCTGTTGCCATGAGCGTCCACCACTTCAGAACATCTGCACCATTCTGCGCCCGAATAGCTTCTTCCTTCATTCTGTTTACAGCCAGTTCAGCTTTCTTGATGACCTCATTACCCCATTGTTGTTTCATGCTCGAGTTGCTAAAAGGCCGAGCGAAGAATTTTCGACGGATACCATGAGCATGTGGATCCCGCATAGCAAAGAGACCCGGACTCAGGGAGGCAGAAACAGAAGGGACGAGCACGTCGTAGAAGGAGCTCTTTAAAAATCCAGATCCGATCTTGTGAATTTGCGTTACGCCAGGCATGTCTGCAATGGCAACCTCTCTCGGAGTAATGCGTACTACTCCCCCATACCTGCGGTGCATATCGTCAATGTAATACATTCGACGGCCCATCAAGATGTGGTAGCCTAGGACAAGCTTCGTATACCTCGAATACCATGGTCCTGGTATTCTGGAGATGGGAGATGAGTAGCCATTCCAAATGGTCTGGTGTTTGTTAGCAAAAGTTTCGACACTTATTTAGGAGGCTTACTTTGACCAAGTAGACAAATAGTGCCAGAACCAGCGCTCCGAAAACTTGAAAGGATGCCATTTTGAACGTCTATCAAAAGGTGGGAAACCAGGCCTGCTACTTAAACCCTCTCCGACCCGAAGGTGTACGTTGAGGTTTTTATAGTTTGTACGCGCACTAACCCAAGGCTGCACAGGTCGTGCCTACCAAGTACAGTGCAGGTGACGATGCCCATGCACGAGAATACAAGACGAAAATCGGCTACTGCAGCCCTGGCCTTACACGAATGCCAGGTAAGAACCTTTGAGGAACTAAAGCAAGGCGAGCTCCACTTCACGACCTTCACGCGGAGCCGAAAGGGAGTAGCCATTGTACGTACATGTACGAGACCAAATTGTGGGTATCTGGCTGCCATCTTTCCCCGCACGCTTAGCCGATGAACATGCTTCATGACAAGCACGGCAGCTTCGTCGGAGACCACGGGCACCGGTGCATCCTAATTAGGTTAATTGCACTCTTGGCAAGGGAAGCACGGCGGCCACGAAATAGCGAATCCCCCGCACCAGATGCTGAATTAATTCGTGCGCGCTGAGCCTCACGAACCTGGGCGCTATCAAAATGTAATTCGTGTAGTCAAGCTATTCAACTCCGAGTTTGTTTTAGCTCTTCGCAACGTGCTGATCAGGTCTTAATTCTATCCAGGCTTATGTACAAGATGACAGTTGCTCTCTAATAGTAGGTTGAGTATGGACAGAACGCGCACGAATTATTGCTGCGCCTGGTGCCCGGCTCAGGAGACTGGGTAATTCCTCTGCAAGTTTCTCTTCCTTATACAGGACCTCATTCAGGTTCTAATCAGTACCGGTAATACAACGCTTGCAAGCTAGACTGTTGGCTGATTAGAGAGCTAGACTGGTAAGATTTTAAGATCAAACTCCTAAATTCTATTATGCATATAGTGAGTCCAATTGAGTGTAGACGCAGGACGATTGGGTATAGCCGACACATCGCAAAGCATGATTCGGTGCAATAACTACCATAGGTATGGTAGAATAGGATTATATTCAGCTTGCTACATTTTCTACTCATCAGAACGCACAGTATACTTGTCCCTTCAGCAAGACGTTGCTCACATCCATGTGGTCGCCAACCTCGTCGCCAAACTTTTCCAGGCACGGAAAGACGCAAAACAAGAACCGGGCTTCATGGGCTCCATCGTTATCATCGTCAATCATGTTGTCAAGATCATTCAAGGGTTCCATTCTCCCATGGTCAAAAGCACACGGATGTCTGCCCTCTTGGTTGCGGAAGAAGAGCACCTGGTACCGCGCCTTTTGGAGCGCCATTTTATGCTGCAAATCAGCTGCCGTGTGCAGTATGCTCACCAAGGCAGACTGCGCGGCTGGGGCGAGACTGATAGCCGTCAAGGTAAAGAGCACATGTATAACTTCCCCTACAATCTTGTGTAGCGCCTCGGACTTGCCTTGCTCGAGGGAGACAGCCATGTCACTCTTTTCGATTGCGCGAATAGTTGCTCGACTCCATTCACAGTATTCTGAGCTGTCCTTTCGAATACCTTCAGCGAATGCTCGAATCGCGCTCAGTGGCCCCACATGTGCAAGGCCGATGATGAAAGGTTCTTCCAAAACTGGCATCAAAGCATGAACGACAAGAGCCTGTAAAAGCGCAAGCCTATCTGTCTTTTCAATGGTTTCAAAAGCTGGTGTCAATGATCTCAGAGCCTTCAAAGTCTCCACTGGAAGGTCCCCGACGTCCATTTTCGTCCGCCTGAAATTCGAAATTACCCATTCTCTGATGCGGTTGAACATGTGCGCAAAGGCATCTGTCATATTGCTGTCCGTTACTTGCGAGTCTGTACGTGTGAGCGACGCTACACTAGACTTGAGTGACAGTAGTTGTTGGAGTCTCCCCTGTGATTCCTTTTCGGTCTCGTGCAGCCGTATTCGAAGCTCATTCAATTCGTCACTCCCATTCGATACTGTACGGTCCAGCATGTCCTGGTGACTAGTATTCCGTGTTGCGACATGGTGCTGGAGTTGGGCGGGCTTGTAGCGTGGATCATAGATGCGTGGGATTTCGTCGCATGGGCCGATAAATCTTCTGGGAGCCTCCATACCGCCATTGACGCCTGACAGGCTGTGTCCAGTCTTCTCAGCATCCCCAAGCTCATTTGCAACGGCCTCTGGAGAGTCTGGTGTACATTGACGTGACTCATCATGCATGTCTTGATCTTCGTGCGAGATCCGTCTGGCCCTGTGCAACTCTCTTTGCAACGCCTTTTGCTCTTTTCTTGCAGTAGCCAGAGACCTTTCGAGCTCCGCCACTCGATCTACCATGCTCTGATCTACAGAAGTTGGTCCGCTCGGCTGGCCAGCGGTTGTTGGCTCGGCACCTTGAGCAACTGAACACTTTGCTGTGTCCGATATTGGTTTATCTCCGCTTCTTCGACCGAGCATATCGTTGAGAGGATTACGACGACGATGCGCCTCGTCCCTGTTCGCGTTGGGGGCAGCTATGGTGGCTTTTGGTGGGGAGATGATCGCGTGAGAGCTAGGCTTGGACGTCTTCGACAAGAGCTTCTTCCTCGTTCTCGCATGGGGTCGGCTCGTGTTATCTAGGAGCGTTGGCCGGGTGCTTTTAAACGTCGCGGTTTCATGTGTTGTGAAGCGTACCTGCGGTTTTCTTCTCTCCAGTCATACCTGTGACTTTAGCGTTCCGAAGACGTCAGGGGCGGGTCGGAAAGAACGCCCATCGCATGAGCTCACGGTCGGAATAATCAACAACAACTTCTCTCATCATGCTGCAATAGCCTCTAGGCTTCGCCAGCATGACATCGGCATATGCAAGAGTGCAGAAGCCCCGCATGTCGACAGCCACGCGAGGCTGACTGACGATCGTCACAGCCGCAGCTAGGTAGCTGCACGCCCTTCAGGCTTCAGCATCGCGTCGCACTTCATTCGCAGGTGCCTCAGTCTTCCAATGCTTCCCAGGCAGACGTATTCATGACCTCGGGGTCTTGCTCGCTCTGCTGCTATTGCGTCCTTATGAACTGGTGCTGCGCTTCGCCAGTTGCCGCCCCGCATCACCCACGCGCCGCGATAGACCAGGGCTTCAGTCTGCTACATGAGCGCCAGCTCAGTGCAACAGATTGATCTACGTATAATGAACGGTACGCAGGACAAACGAGGGAGCAATGTCCCTTTTGCGTTCAATCCAGGGGGAAACACAAGTGTTGCTGTGGGCGCGCGCTCATCTTCGACCATACCACAAGACCGTTTAATTGTGGGTGTCGATTTTGGTACCACTTATAGCGGTGGGTTAGACAACTGGACGATCTTGTCAGGATCAAAGACTGAAGTAATATAGGCGTGGCAGCAGTATACTCGGCCAGCCCCGAGGACATTGACATCATCAAGACATGGCCAGGAGGCAATGGTACGCAAAATCGCAGTCAGGCAGCAACATACCTCATTGAGCTCATGGACGTTAGGAATCACATCTGACAAGGTGCCAACCGAGATCGGGTACAACGAAGCCACCACAACGCGAAACGATTCAACATCATCGGTCGAGACCACTACAAAGCCAGCGCAGACGATAAAATGGGGGTTCCAGTTCAAGCCAGACGAGACGCGCCTCCGATGCGTCAAGCTCTTCTTGGATAGAAACCAAAAATTACCACATTTCGTGTCGCCCCTCGAGACAGCTGCGCAATTACGGAAATATGACAAGACAGTCATGGAAGCAGTCTCAGACTACCTGGCGCAAATATACAAGCATACAATGGAGACTTTGACCCGGCGATATGGCGAGACTTTTATGAGCATGACCAAGGTTCAATTCGTCTTGACCGTTCCGGCCGTTTGGTCAGATTCGGCAAAGGATGCGACCTTGAAGGCAGCAGAGAAAGCCGGTATGGGCAAGCGTCATGAGTTGCAACTCATTTCGGAACCTGAAGCTGCAGCAGTCTACACGCTAAAGGCTATCCAGCCGAACCATCTGAAGATTGGCGACAACTTTATTGTTTGCGATGCTGGTAAGTCTTTGCCAGGCATCACAAAAAGGCGCAAACGTTGACTCTGAGTAGGTGGTGGTACGGTCGACTTGATAGCGTACAAGATCCTTCAGCTCAATCCTCTCCGCGTCGAAGAAAGCGCAGTCGGAACAGGCGGTCTGTGTGGCTCAGCTTTCCTAAACTATCGATTCGAAGACCACGTCAAGCAGCGCATCGGTACTGAACGATACAATTGGATGCGCGAGAAGAAGCAAAAGACGTGGAACATGGGTCTAAAGTATTTTGAAGAGTTCGTCAAGCGCAACTTCAACGAAGATGAACACGCTGAAGTCAATATCCCACTACCTGGTCTCCCCGATGACGAAGAGGCTGGCTTAGACTCTGGCTTCTTGGTCATGAGTGCAGAGCAGGTCAAGGATATATTTGATCCCGTCGTCGATCAAGTCATTAGTCTGGTAGAAGGCCAGGTTGAGAGCATACGGCAAAGGGGGGGTCTGGTATGCGGTATCGTGCTGGTAGGTGGCTTCGGGCAGAGCAATTATCTCTACGGCCGGCTCAAGTCACACTTCAACACGGCGCCACCTCCGCCTTATACTGAAAGGCCAACGCATGCTGTCGCCCACAGCGCTCCACAATCAGTGGAGATTTACCATCCCATACATGCCTGGACTGCGGTTGTCAGGGGCGCCGTACTGAGGGGTGTGGAGGGCAGCATGGTAGTCAGCCGTCGAAGCCGATGGCATTACGGCACTAGTTACGCCACTGTATTCGACGAAGCAAAACATCCGATATCAGACAGGTATTGGAGTCCACTGTGGGAGCGGTGGATGGTCAGCGATCGTATGCAGTGGCATATTGCAAAGGTATGGATCTTTCCAATCACGATTTAAACGCCACTAACTCCCCATCAGGGCGCGCAAGTCTCCGAAACCACGCCCATATCATTCCACTATACGCGCAACTTCCGACCTGGTCAATCGCTCATTGTGGAAGACGATCTCATTGCATGCGACGCGGAAGTTGCGTCAGACTCGTTCCAAAAAGGACTGATCAATGTCTGCACGCTCACCACTGATTTGAACACGGTGCCCAGGACCTTGTTCACGCGACTGACGACGACCAAGGGAGTCGAGTTTGATAACCTGGACTTTACACTTGATATGCGGATAGCAAGTGCTGGCTTGGTGTTTGAGCTCAAAGTTGATGGAGTGAGGTATGGAAGCGTGGAGGCAAAGTTTCATTGAGGATGAAGAAGCCAATCGTAAACGAGGACCTATTTAAGTCGTCGAAGAAGATCTACCCTGCCGACAAACACATAACATAGAACTGCAAAAGTTACGAAAATCGCACAGCATTGCGCTGAAGACCAACACGAAGGTTCAAATCCGGGTTCAACTCCCTTACACCTTCCCATACCCCTTCTTTTTCCCCACCAACCCCTCCACCTTCTCCCTCGCCCTCGTCCTCAAACTACTCTTCCTCTTCTTCTCTGCGACCTTGTCGTCCTCCTTGCCCCACGTACTCATCTTCTCAGCCGGGACGAAGTCGTCGAAACTTGTGCGCGGAGAAGAGCGGTTTTCCGTCGTCTCAACGGGCTGATCGTGCGGGATGAGTTTGGGGGTGTCGTTCTGGTGTGAATTAGACATGTCCAAGTCGATGTGCTCTGTGAACCGGGACGTACGAACGAATGCGCCTGGAATTGGCATGTTTTGATATTTCTTGGGGTAGGGCATGGTGGGAGCTTACTTTTGTAATCGTGAGTATGGATTGCGTTTGCTATGTTTCAGTGAATTGTTGGTTGGTTGTCTTGGTTGTTCGAGAGGGATGTGGAACATTATGGATCAGTGGTGTTAGAGATGGGAGGGGTGAAAGTGAGGAGGGCGGATGGACAGCTTTCACTTTTTGATGAGGTAAAGATATGTGAAACAGAGGAAGAGCGTACATTGTTTGAATCTGGTGGTTGGATAGGTTTGGCATTGTTGGTCGACATGTTGGGTCAACTTGATTGGAACAGAAAAGATGGGAAACTCGTATGCGAATAGCATTTCGTGCAAACATATAGCATCACTGTAGTGGGGAACGTACAAGCTGACTGCGAAGTGGCAATAGATATACCTAGTCTATAGAGTTATTGGTCGGAATTTGTGATAACTCGGAGTCGGTCCACCACCAACGTGAGCATAGATAAGCATTACTATCCAGATCCTTGTGAACACACACTAGATCAACAAACCCCATAAGTCCATCCTTCACCCCCAACCACGCCACACTTTCTCTCGCTGACCAAATCTTGGCACATTAAACGCCTACAACAAAGTGTGCACGCATTACAACATAAATCGACATACATAAGACGCACCAATACTTTCCGATTTGGGAACGAACACATGTTGGACCATTGAGTTTGATGAGGCTGACTGTGTCCCAGCAGACGGTGCTGATCCGGGGAAAACTCGACAGGGATTGAAAGGAGGGGCGGCGGCAGGATTCAGATCTGCGGTTGAACACCAACCGAAAAGGGTGGGAATTTGGCGATTGCGGATTAAGCATCCGAGTGCGTCCGATTGGGACAGTCACGGGACTTGTCATGTAGCTGGGCAGTCTTTCGAAGAGAACAAAAAATGAATGTGATTACAATTGCGCGTATTTTATGAACCGAGCTTTCGAAGTTTATATCTATAACAATGCGAGACCAGCCGCACCAACCGCGCCCATGAGCCACGAAGCCGCCTTGACATGTGATGCAGCACCTGTAGGAGCTGAAGCAGCCGCACTTCCAGACGAACTCGGGGTGCCGCTCGATGTGCCATTGGGGTTGCCAGACATGCCTTGCTGGGAGATGGCGATGCCAGTGTTGTTCTTGCAGTGGCTGTCGTAGTCGGACTGGGAGAGAGAGTTGGAGCGGAAAGTGACGTCGGAGCACTGAATGAACAATTAGCCACACATTGCGCACGCATTTCTTGCAAAACGGTCATACCTGGTACAACCCACCCTCTCCGTGTGCATTCGACACAACCTGAATGGTGCCCTTGGTTCCATCAGTGACATTTACGCCCGCCGGTACGCTGAGTTGACCCATGCAGAAGTTTCCCAGGCCAGTGACGACGAATTGCTGGCGCATGACAACGTTGAATGCGCTCCCGGGGTTGTCGCCAATCGCCAGGTACACGGCGACATTGGTCTGCTCGTGGCCCATGTTCAGCTGGATTGGGCCGCCGCTGATGGGGAAGTCTGCGCGCTCTGACGAGACATCGTTGAAGCCGCCGCAAGGGAAATCAGGCTCCTTGTCGTCGTCGAAGCCACGGGCCTTGGGCCAGTCGAGGGTAAAGTGTGCGAGGGAGGCGGGGATAAGCGCGAGAGCGAGGAGAGTGTTGGAAAGCATGGTGACGACGGAGAGATTGGTTGGAAAGTCCGAGGAGGGAAGATGCAGGTATCAAAGGGTCTTAAGAGAGATAAATCTAGCAACGGGAGAAAAAAGTGCACAAGCAAGCAACCAAAGTATGTACTCGGCGCGACTGAAGCTTACTATTTATTGCAATCACGGCGCACCTCCCCCGCTGCGCCGTGCATTCCCCAAGTCGCGTGGCGAGCGCGTTTACCCAACTAGTAGGCGCGAAAACAGCCTCTAACACGCAATCAGTAGGTGAGCAGGATTATGGAGCACTGGTTGGTTTTGCCAGAGTGCAGAGCCTCCGGAAAGCGGGTGGCATGCAGGTGAGCACGTTTCTGCGGTGGTTAGGCTAGAGGTGGCTGCCCCTAGCGTCAACAAGGATGAGTGCTCCTCCAGAGTTGGAACTATCCTGTGCTTGGAATGGCCTCGGCCTGGTGGGTTTCCAGAACAAAGGCTTTGAGCACGGGAATAGCCAGGATACAATGTCTTGAATAGAGTTCGCCTTCAAATTGTCAGTCAAGCTTTATAGTCACACAAGTGGTGGAGGCCAAGGTGGAAGCCGTTGAGCAGACAGTGGCACAGAGACGGTCATCGGTCATGTGCTACTAGATTCATGGTACAAGATTATATTGGTGAACCAGATATTACAGTAGTCAAAAGGAACAACAGTGCGCTATTCCTGCTTCACATGCTCATTCCTGCATTATTGAATCGTCCAAACGCCAACTCTCCAATAAAACCGCCTGCAAGGACGGATAGGAAATAGCCGACGTTCATAGTCATGACCGCGAGCATACTGTACCATGGTTAGCAGGTGTTCCAATGGTGGTACGGTAACGGATATGACTTACAGAAGATAACCAACAGCAGTCGCTACCGTCATAATGAGTGCTCGTGGCAGATCCACGCCAAATCTCCACGGTTGGACATGTTTGACAGGCGCCGAGACTATTCGGACATCTTCTCGAACTCCGTTTGTAGTGAGGATGCCAGTAACCGAGTCGCCGTCGTTGGAGGCCCGTTCGCTAACCATCTTTTCCCCTGCTACAACAACATATCTTCGCTTCAATGCGCCCTCAACGGCCTTGATTTCCAGGTACGACTTTGCCGTGAAGATTGCGCGCAGTGTAACGGCGAGGAAAATGAGGAATATGCACGTTGCTGCATATGTGCCGGCCGAGTTTGGCGTCCATGACATGGAGTACAATGGGGTGTCGGTTGCTGTGAAAAAGGCCATGGTCATTCCAGTATGCGAGTGCCCAGTCGACCCTGCGGTCGACCCCATGGCCATGCCGCCCATGCCCTCCATGTGTTCGTCTCCGTGAGCAACCATTGTGAAGTTGCAGTTGTAGAAGAGATTGGTAGAAGTTGGATCAGATTATGCCAGTGACAGTTGCAGATGCAGACTATAGTAGCGGGGTGATCGACTTCGCAATGGTGGGTTTATGAGTTCCAGACTGCCAGTCAAAGGGTGACGGGCGCGCGGCCGCTTATACAACCACGGCTTCGGGTAAGACGAGTATGATTTGGCCGGATGCGCTGATGCAGAGACGATGGCGCATTAATGCATGAGCAGAGGATGCCTGATGCCGAGAGAGATTCGTAGACACCTGAGCGCGAATGCGTGCGATTATGCGACAGTCAAGCAATGTCAAGGCTGGGCTGAAGCACGCGGCGTAAGGTCGTGTAAACATATGCGCTGACAATGGCCTGTGACACATCTCAGAAATTGCCCACCTGGACGAAGCCAGGGGCGGCCTGTGAGAGTTCCTTCTGGGCATGGATCATGCAACGCGACGTCCAAAGAGCCGTAAAGAAGGAGCGACTTTGAGCAGATTTAGCCGCATCGGGCGCGCTAAATAATGCTTGTTACAGTCTGGGGGCTGCTACAACTAGATCGGCCCCACCTTACATACTTTGGGGAAGCATCGCAAGAACCGTCCGGCGCTTGTGCAGTAGCATGCGGTCCAACGTTGTGCGCAACCGTCGGTGCATCTTACGGTACACACATACTGCTTTCATCTTATTCACACGAACCGCAAAGGTTGTGATTAACACCGATATTGTGATATTCGGTAGTCAGCACTACATGGCCACAGTCCGTGCCAATCCAACGACGATCATGCGATAGACCAACGACCCCAGCTTTTACCCCTACACGTCGTGCTTCACGAACAGCACCGAATGATCGCAAAAGAAGAAACATACGAAGCACAAACGAGACAGAGGCCGATAAGGCCTTTAAGCCTCCAGTATGAGCCACCACCACATGGACATGGGCTCAGCAGCCCTCCCCAAACTCTACGACTTTCCCAAAATCTACTGGGCCATGGTGGGAAGCGCAATCGGCGTCGCTTCCCTCGTAAACGTTTACAACCACGTCCTATGCAGACAGCGACTTTCCGCTGCGAAATCAGGGACCCGAACCCCCGCGAAGCCAAGTTCATGGCTGACACTCGGTGTCGCGACAGTGTATGCGTTGACACGCGAAGCGTCGAATTACTCCCTGCACATACCGTTCAAGAATCGCATATTTCGCCTTCCATCAGTCGGGCGAGCGAGCTTGGTGCTCGCCAATGCTGTTACTCTGATCGTCCTGTGTCTATATGGTCTGGATTTGACTGGCCGATTTACCAAGGAAGATGTAGCGTTTCGCTGCGGCGTCGTGACGTTGGGGCAGGTCCCGTTGATTTTCTTGCTTGCGGGCAAGAATAACGTCGTCGGATATCTCAGTGGCGTGAGCTACGAGCGCTTGAATTGGCTGCATCGATGGTGTGCGCGGACCATGCTTTTGACTGCGACGATTCACATGGGGTATTTCTTCGCGTCGTGGGATCAGTACAAGTACATTCCTTACAAGCTCAAAAACGATGAGCTGGCATGGAAAGGACTGGCTGCGTGGTCAGTGTTGGTGTGGATTGTGATCAGCTCCATGACGCCCATCCGAGGATGGAATTACGAGCTATTCGTGGTGCAGCATCTCGTCTCGTTTGGAGTGTTTCTGGGCTTTGTGTATATTCACATTCCCAGGGATACAAAAGGCTATGTGTGGGTGCCTGTTGCGCTATTCTTCTTCGACCGCGTCGTACGGGCGATTCGCGTGCTTTATGCGAATGTATCGCTTTTCCATCCGAAGCAGAGAGGGCAGGGTCTTTTGGCTTGCAAAGCTGAGTTTACGGCTTTGCCTCATAACACGACAAGAGTTGTCATTCAAAACCCGCCGATTAGCTGGACACCAGGACAGCACGTTTTCCTATCATGCCATTCCGTCGTTCCACTGCAAAGCCACCCTTTCACGGTAGCTTCGACTCCCGAAGATGGCGTGATGGAGTTTTTGATAAAGTCTGAAAAAGGCGGTACAAAGCGCATCTTCAAACACGCCGAGAAGTCGGGTGCTACCACAAAGTAAGCCCCTGTCACAACTGCCACTTGTACGCTGTAGATCTAACAATCCCATAGGATCAAAACAGTCACAATCGAAGGCCCCTACGGCACACTCCGCCCCCTCCGCCAATTCGACAGCGTAATCCTCCTCGCCGGCAGCACAGGCGCCACATTCACCCTCCCCCTGCTCCGTGACATTCTCCACGGCTGGCGCGAAACCACCACTTCGAATTCTAGCACCCGCTCATTCTTTGCCCGCCAAATCGGCGCCGTCACGCGCCACGTCCGGTTCATCTGGGTCGTCAAAAGTCGGGCCCAATTAGGCTGGTTCGCAGCACATTTGTCTGCTATTGCGGCGGACTTTGAGATCTTGCAGGAAAGATTGCGGGATGCCAAGTTGGAGATGGGGGTGTACATCACCTGCGACGAGACGTTTACAGAGGAGCACAATACCCTATCATCCAGCGTAACTGCACCACAGAAGAAAAGCAGTACACCAACGCTCCGCCACAAATCCATCCCCTCGGACGAAAAAGCCATGCTCTCAACAAACGTGCGCGACTCCACTTCGTCAACCACGTCAAACACGCCTTGCAATTGCAGAAATACAGTCGACGAGGCAAACACCCAAGAAAACACCGCGCCGTGCTGCTGTACACGGAATTCTCGCCTGGAGTCGACTTTATCCACATCAGCGCCCGTCCACCCCTCCATAACCCTGCACACAGGCCGTCCGCAGACCCGCAGTATAATCCGCCGCTCTCTCGAGTCCGCGCTCGGGGAAGCCGCGGTCGTCGTATGCGGGCCCACCAGCCTCGTCGCGGGCGTCAAGAGGGATGTGTGTGCGCTGAGCGATGAAAGGGCTGTGCACAAGGGCACGGGAGCGCAGGGGATTTATCTGCATACGGAGAGTTTTAGTTATTGATGTGGGGTGGATCTGTTGTCTTCTTTGTATATATTAGCGGATAGAATTTTCCAGTCATACTTCCAAGTTTTATTGATTGCTGATGTGGTTTTGTTGAAGTGTGATTGCGGTCAAGTTGCAGCCATCGTAGGGGTTGTTTTGATCGAATAGTAATTACCGTGATAATCGCGCTCGGTGATGACGTTATTCAGTTTTGTGCTGTGATGGGCTCCATGGCCCTTTCCGCACCACGCCAAGGGATGTTTGCAGGACTTGCAGATATGGATATGCATTTGAACTTTCGAACCAAGTTTATACTTCAATCTTCCACACTCTCCAGCTCTTCATCACTTCGTCTCGCCGCACTTGTTTCTCATCTTGCCACACATTCGGCATGTCTCGTCATGCTGGTTGTTGTGAATGTGATCGCTTTCTCGACGGGCGGGAGCCACTCATCGAGGCTCTACGTGGATTGCATTCTCTATTCGTCTCACTTCATCCTCATCTACCAATCATCCTTGTCCGACTCATCATCTGTACACAAATTAGCATAATCCCGTATACCCTTAATAGTCCCAAATACTCACCACTGTGACTAACTTTCGCCTTCCTCGCAGCCAACGCACTCGCCAGCGCACCGGCCAAACCAGCTTCTCCTCCAGGCGTAGCAGGTCCACTGCCACCAGCAGCGCCAGCAGGAGGCTCTGTCCCAGGCACGGCTGCCTGACTGCGATCTCTCTTTTCTGCATCCGAAACCTTCTTCAACCTCGCACCCCCACGAATATCTGCAAGCAGGCCGTCTCGTCCAGCGGCCGGCTTTGGTAGGGGAGGGGCGCCTCCTGGGGGTGGTGGTGGGCCGGCATCTCTCGGTGGCATTGGCGGAGGGGGTGGAGGTCCAGAACCCGGTGGCATTGGGGGTGGAGGAGGTGGTGCGCCACTGTTTGGCATCGTCGGGGGTGGAGGGACTGCGTTCCCGGGCATTGGTGGTGGAGGAGGCACTGATTTGTTCGGCATCGGGGGCGGCGGCGGGATCGCGGACGTCGGTGGTAGCGGTGGTGGAGGAGGAGCTCCGCCTGATGGAGGCGGCGGGATGGGGCGAGAGGACGAGGGTGGCAGTGGAGGAGGTGCGGCGTGCACTGGAGCTGGAGGAGGTGGAGGCGGAGGACTGGGCGCTGCCGACGTCTTCGGTGGTAATGGCGGAGGTGCGGAAGGTGTGTCTCGCGCTGGTGGGGGAGGTGGAACGGGTCCTCGACTTGGAGGCGGCGGTGGAGCTCCCGAGGGCACCCTATTGCCAGTAAAGGGAGGTGGCACGCCGAATCTCGATCCTGCTGGCTTCTCGTCGTCGTTTGCAGGTGTCTTGGGGGGTCGAGGTGGAGGTGGGGGACCTGGATTCGTAACATTGGAAGAAGCTCGTGATCTGTTTGGTGGCGCTGGGGGGAGATTTGCGAATTTGCCAGCTTCTGCAATGGGTGGCGGTGCTCTAAAGACTGGTTTGGGTGGTCCAGGAGGCGGCGAGGGCTCTCGGGGCGGAGACGGCGGTGCTGGGCTTGCAGACGAATTGCGATTGATGCCAGGCGCCTCGGTCTTTGTCCGACGAGCTGGCGGCGGTGCAGGCGGAGGTCCTCGTTTGGAAGCAGTCGTGCTGCCCGTGTGCTGGGGGCTGATTGCTCCTCGTACTGGGGCACTCGGCGGAGGTGGTGGTGGTGGCGCCCGTGATCTCTTCTCGTTTTGTTCAGCCTTGAGACTCTCCTCCGTCTTCCTCTGCTCAATGTACAGCTTGATAAAGTCGGCGTTTTCTTCAATCTGGTCTTCGGTAATACCCATGGCCAGCAGTTCCTTGAGCAGCGGCTGCCATGAGGGGTCGGTTGTGTCGATTGCAGAGCTTCTAGAGCTCGGCGCGGGCGAAAAGGTGCTTTGCGACGGCGATGTGATATTCGACGACGGGGGTATTATCGAGTGCGCAGGCGGCTGCGCAGAGGCCGACGAGTTGCGGTGGCCAAAGAGACCCCCCAAAAGCCCGTGTCCAGAGCTCTTGCCATTGGTGGCAGGCCCTCTGCTGGTCCCGGCTGCGGCACCAAAGGGCTTGTTCTTGGTGTTCTTGTGCGCATTCTTCTCGCGGTCGTCGAGCTTCTTCTTGAACGTCTTGGCCTCCTTCTCATCGGCAAACGACAGTGCCGCCAAGCAGTCCTCGAGCTCAAACGTGTGGAAAAAGACGCGGTCCTGGTTGTATGAAAACGTGTCGTAAATCTCCTGGTCCCATATCACGCCGCGGCTTGCAGCCTGTATGTCATTAGCCTTTTTCCTCGCACTTCACTCCATGCCCACCTACCGATATGTCCACCATCTTCAGCCAAAAAGTGTTGCCGACCAAGTCATTGGCCAGCACTGCGGCGCCCTGCAATCCCGTGTACGTCCATCGGTGCCTGTCGGGATAGGCAATGTACAGCTTCGCAACGGCGACGGCGTGGATCTTGTTCGCCGACTTGGGCACGGTGCGCTTCACCGTCTGCTTGTCCTCGTCGGAGAGAATCGACGGCATTGCGACTCGGGCGAAGAGCTAAGAATGGTGAAGAATGGGGAGCTCAGTGGGGAATGGCGTGGTGCCGGGAGGGTAGGCAGCACATGGACTGCGCGGCGACTGTCTGGGCACGGATGCGTGCGCGTGTGTGAGGCTGGTGGTGGTAATCGGCCGCGTGGAGACTTGCCACTTGTGAACATGTGCGGCCGGCTGTCTTGGTGAAGGGAGACGTCAGTGATGCCCGGTAGGCGCAACCCGACCGAGTGGAACCCCAAACAGCAACCGCCAAGACTTCCACACCCTTCTAGCTGCTGCCGAATGCCGAACCTATTGGACACTGGACATGATGAATGACTGCGCAGCTGTACCATGTACTTAATTCCGCAGTAGTTGTCAGAGCGAGTCGCACTCGCTGTGAATTGTTCAAGCCCATGTGCGACAACGACAACCAGACAATCACTCTCGTGTGCCTTCATGCCTAAACGAACATTGCGCCATGGGTGCTGCTACAATGTGCGTGTGTGCCTGACAGCAAAGGTCACCATGTTTCAATAACATGACGTAGCCATTCCCGGCATTACCGCGGCACATTAGACACACAATCTCGAATGATTCTTTACTCTTGATTCATCTACAAACGACTATATCTAGTTTTTGACATACAAGTCGACATACTGGTCAATGTCCATGTTGTCCAGAGTCTTGGCGTCCTGCGCAAGCTTGACAAGCTTGTCGACATGCTCCGCCGGGTAGTGAGGACCAAGATGCCTCTTGAACTTGGCCAGAATCTCGGGCTTCGCCTCTTCACGGCGCAATCGGTGGCCGAGGGGTGCCTCAACAACTTCCTCCTCCAGAACAGTACCGTCCTTGAGTGTCACGGTGAGAGCGTTGGAAATGGTGCGCTTCGCTGGGTCATGGTAGTCCTTGGTGAACTGTGGGTCCTCGACACAGCTAATGCGCTGGCGCAGAGACTCAACGAGAGCCGAAGTCGCAGCCTCGCTGTCATCGGGGTAGTCGGTGGCCTCGAGGCGGTTGAAGACGAACATGGTGGAGACCATGTACTGCAAAATTGTTAGCTCATTCCTATAATTCCTGTGGGACATGTCTTACCTGAACGCAATGGTCGCGGTCGGCAAAGTTCTCCATGGGCTTGAATTGCTTGTCAATGATGCGAATGCAGGCCTCGTGGGTCCTGTTGACAACACCCTCGATATCCTCGGCACTCTTGCCCATGGCCTTGAGCTTCTTGTTCAGGCGCTGAGCAGCCTCGACGGCAGTCTGCGAGTGGAACTCGGCTGGGTAAGAAACCTTGAAGAGGACATTCTCCATGACGTAGCTTCCGTATCCGCGCTGGAACTGGAATGGCTTGCCGCCAAAGTTGACGTCGTAGAAACCCCAGGTAGGGGCAGAAAGGACAGTGGGCAGACCCTGCTCGCCCTTGAGGACCTTGAGAACGAGATTGACAGCAGTCTGGCAAGCGTCACCAGCGGCCCACGACTTGCGAGACATCGTGTTGGGCGAATGCCTGTATGTTCGCATGGACTGGCCGTCGACAAACGCCTGAGAAATGGCATCACGCGTCTGAGACTCGTTGAGGCCCATCATTTTGGAGACGACGGCAGTCGAGGCAAGCTTGACGAGGATAACGTGGTCCAGTCCGACCTTGTTGAACGAGTTCTCGAGAGCCATGCAGCCCTGGATCTCGTGTGCCCTAATCATGGCCTCGAGCACATCTCGGACCTTGAAGATCTTGCCATTTCCGAGGTTTCCGCCATTCTTGTTCGTGCGGGTGATCCAGTCTGCCGTTGCGAGAATGGCGCCCAGATTGTCAGAGGGGTGACCCCACTCGGCAGCCAGCCAGCAGTCGTTGAAGTCGAGCCATCGAATCATGGCACCAATGTTGAAGGCAGCGTTGACGGGGTCGAGCTGGTAGGGAGTACCAGGGACCTTGGCTCCATTGGGGACAACTGTGCCCTCGACAACGGGTCCGAGGAGGTTCTTGCACTGCTGGAACTGAAGACCCTCGAGACCGCAACCAAGCGTGTCAACAAAGACCCATCGTGCAGTGTCGTACTAAATGGAGCAATATTAGCTCATGCTTCAATTTGGGGCATAACTAATCATACCGCGAGCTCAGAGTCAATAGCGGTATTGTGGACGTAGCTTGCAATGTCCTTGATCTCCGGGTCGTATTCGCGCTTGCTCTGGACAGGCGGCGCCGCGCTCTGAAGTGCCGACATGGTCGAGAACGCCTTTGCAGAGGCAATTCGCGAAGCAAAAGGTGTCGACTGAGCTGTTCGGAGGGCAATTGGCCTTGCAGCTCTGCTCAAGACGCTAGACCGCTGGCGGAGGTTTCGTGAAGCGGTGCTGCACAGGTTGCGACTGAAGGACGACATGCTCAATTAGCTTTCTGCCGTGCCTGACGACCACAATGCAAGCTCTATGAGAAAGGGGACAGTCGTACTACGCGTCTTTCTGTGTTCGAGAGGTTTTGGCTTGTGCGAGATGCTAAAAAGAAGTGGTAGAGCTGTCGCTCGGCTTGCAGAATTCGGGAGGAGGGACACGCCGTCGTCAACCGAGGATGCATGCGGGTTGACATATCCGCCCGCACATCAGCGAGCACATGTCACGGCAGGTTCTTCACCACATGTTCTTTCAGATATTATCATTACTGGGTTTGTAGAAGCTTCAGTGTTTGTCTGGCAAAAGTGGTTGTATACGATCCTGTCGTGAGCGCCTTCCCGCACTCCAGCTTTTGTTTATTAAGTTACCCCGCATTGCCCGCGGCAGGTACGAAGTCGGCTGCTGCCAGCCCTGCGCAACCATGCCTGTCCCTGGACGTTCCGGAATTTTACCTCCAAGGGTCAAGTTACCGAGTTGTCCCGCGACCAGAGCATCACCATGTAAAGTATGCGCCTACACAATCACTGTCACGAGCAACTATACATTCTGCTCTCAACACGCCCACCGTCCCAAGCACCAATACGCCGTCTCCTCCCTTTCTCTCACAGCAGCCTAGAGTCTTAAAGGACAAGCGGCTGGGAGTCATGCATTCTTCTTCCATGACTGGACTCGGCACTTTCGATACAGTCGCCACAGAGACGAGCGTTCCCATCTACAATCGACAATCAGAACGATGAGCATCTGCGTACGTGCTTGCAGAATTCAGGACTCTGAAACCCAAGCTGAAGCCGTCTGCGCTCAAAGATGAAGTTTGAGAGGCCAAAGCTGCCTACAAGTCCCAGACGCACCTCTCAATGATTACCCGAATAGGAATCGCGAAGTACTCAGGCATCCTTTTCACGACCTCGCTAGTTTGTCAGCTCATCCACCCATGTCATCACGCCCCATCTACCTTTGGTTGGATACAGGAACTTTTAACATCTGAGATATTCCCGAAATGTCTCATTGGCGAGGCTTTACCTCATCGGTAGGAAGTGCTTCCAGACTCACAGCAGCGGCAGTCTGAACATGCACGAGCTGTTCAACGAGATGAGATGACTCCTCTGTTTCTTCACAGGCTCAGTGGTGTTCGTGGGTATGCATCCAACGAAAAATAACGCACGCCGCCAAGAGGCGACTCACGGCGACAAGACTCATGGCTCTGGACTACATTCTCACCAGTCTACTTTCTGTGTATGAGACTCCAAAGAGGAAGCTCCAAGCTGCGTTCAGTCAGATGATCTACTCGGTGGTCTGCGCCCTAGTGCCTGCAAGGTGTGCGCGTCAAATCAGGCAACCAATTTTCGTCACCGCAAATAAGTCCAGGAGAATCATGCAAGCAACTTTTGATCACTTCTTCTTTCTCTGCTCCATAGCGGGTCAATGTTGCGATTAAATCCAACGATTCCAAAGTCTTCTTGGTCTTGATTTGGGTGTCTATAGTTTCGTATCGCGCCGTGGGCGGTTTTGAAATGAATGTCGTGAGCGTGTTCAAAGAGAAACATCGACGAGCGAAGAAAGAAAGCGAGTATCAGAGAATTCTCGAGGTCATTCCACCATCGCGTATCAATGGCATCGCAGCGCTGCCAGTCGAGCTCTGGAGCATCATCCTCGAGCATGTGGTAACTTCGCAACTGGGCCATCCTTCCGATCAATGCTGGACCATTTCCGACATATTAGACCAGAGACTGGTCTGTCGTAAGCCATTACAATTCATTCCATTCTACGGTCACCCACTGACGCCCACCTAGGCGTCTTCTCCAAAGAAATCCCGCACTCTATACACCAGCACATCCTGCTCCCGCAAATCCCCCGCCTCTTGATAATGCGCACCCTCCTCCACTCTCCACAGTCCACCCATTCTACCTCCCTCCTCGCATCTGCCATCTCCAACTCCACACGCATGTTCCCCTCTCATCACCGACATTTCTCACACGCAACGCCACGCATAGCCCAGCGCATACATAATTGCTCAATCATCGCCTCAATCATCACCTCAAACATCTCCCACCCACCATTCACGCCCTCTCTCCTCCAGCGCCTGAGCACCGCAGCCTCGACGTCCATCTACGTCCATGAATACATCTTCATGCCAACCTACTATGAGCAGCTGTTCGCCACCACGGCGGAGGGGGATGCGTGTTTGGAAGTAGCGTTGCTGAGCGTGTGTGGATATGAGATGGGTGAGGTGGTCAAGACGATGGTGAGGTTGGTGGGCAAGGGGGTGTTGGGCAAGTATGCATGGGGCAGGTATGCGTGGGAGGTAAAGCGGGAGAGGAGGTGGGCAAAAGGCGTGGTGGAGAGAAAGTACAACCGAGCAGATTTGTCTTTTTTAGGGGCGAGCGGGAGTTTACTCTGGTAGACGGACGCGTGCTACGATACTCATCCTGCCCCTAGATATCCTTCCTCCCCGTCGTCCCCCTAAGTTTCCCGAGTTTGAAGGTAAAAGTAAAATACCAATCAAACACCGCAGCCGGTAAATAACTCCACGCAAACCACACCACCCAACTCATCTTGCCCTCCCAAATCCACCGCTGCTTAAACGCCCACCCATCCCCGCTGAGTACCTGTCTCACGCAACTCCGCGCATACTGCTGCGTATCCATGCCCAGCTGCTGGCTATGCGTCAACCTCCGCTCATAATCCACCGCAAGCGGCAAATTATAACTCCCCGGCGGTAACGTCCGGTGCGTGCGCGCAATGTTACTCTTCACCCCGCCCGTCACGACATTGACTACTCTGACCCCCAGCGGCGCCAGCTCCACGCGCAACGTGTCTGAGAACGCGTGCAAAGCTGCTTTGGAAGCGTTGTACGGCGCGCCCCACGCGTAGGGCATCAACCCGGCTACTGAGCCTGTCTGCACAATCGTGCCGCGCGCAGCGATCAGGAGGGGTGTGAACTCCTTGCACATGCGCATCACGGCGAAGACGTTTGCTTGGAAGAGCTCGTGGAGTTCGGACTCGTCGTAGTCCAGCGCGGGCACGACGTAGTTGCGCCCCGCGTTGTTGTAGAGGATGTCGAGCTTGCCATTTGTGAGGTCGGTGACAGTGTTGAGGAGGGAGCGGATGGATTCGTTCGAGGTGAGCTCGAGGGGGAGGTAGGTGATGTTGGGGTGCGGGGAGGTGTATTTGGAGGGGTTGCGGACGGTGCCGAGGACGTGGAGGCCTGGATTGGGGGTGTTAGATGTAAGATATTCGTCTATATTGATGGAGTTGGGTACCTTTGGAAGCAAATTCGAGGGCGAGAAAGTGTCCGATGCCGCCGGGTGTGCAGCTAGCTGGTGTCAGCGCGAGCTTTGCTGGACATGTTGATCTCTGTCTTACCCCGTGACGAGCGCATATTTCCTTTTCTGCGTGGAGGCCATTGTCAGTTGCGAGATTGGCCTGGTTGGGAATTTTCAGTACTTACCGTGCTTCAAAAGAAACGCCGTCGTTGAGAAATGTATCGCGCACTTCCTTATCGTGCCTCGGCTGTACTTGCCCCACACAATCGATCCTGGCTACGTCACATCCTTCAGGCATGTGAATCTTTCCCAGCTTCATCCATTGCGACGGTCCGAAAACGTTGCATGACTAATATGGCTGCGATCGTGGGAAGCTAAGGAACTCAATCGGATGTTGTCTGGATATGTTCTGGCAGCGACTTGTTTCATTCCTCCTGATCCTCACCCCTCCTTCATTTTGCAGGCAGGTTAGCTATTTGACCAGGACAGCACAATAAATATCTGCAAAAAAGATTGTTTGGTTGTGAAAATTTATAAGACAGACTCAAAACCTTTTACCAAGATGACTGCCTCACAATGGCTCGGGGAGCGCATACCCACACTTCTACGCCCCTCCATTCTGCTCGGAATAGCTCTCTACCGTATGCTCGATCTCACTCACCGCAAATAAACAATTCTAAAACCCTCTAGATTTCGCCATGACAGTCTTCGAAATCGTCTTTAAAGAATGGCGGCCCTTCAAGCTCTTCAACATCACTGCAGTACGCTTCCAATCCTTTGCACGCATGTGGTCCCACAATGGCGAAGCCATGTCCACCGAAATGCCCGGAAACACATTCGAGCTCCTCTCCCGCTGCAAGGGCGTGATTCTAGACATTGGCCCCGGCTCCGGAGAAATGCTGTCGCGCTTTAACCCCGACATCATCACCGCGCTGTACGGCGCTGAACCGGCAAAAGATCTGCACCCAGGACTTGTCGAAAAGGCAGCAAAGAGGGGACTTCAGAATAAATTCACTCCTCTTCTATGTGGCGCCGAGCCCGAGAGCTTGATCCCGGCGTTGCACAAAGCTGGTATTGTGCAAGTTAGTGGAAAGGGTGGCTTAGCTGAAGATGGCGTGTTTGATGAGATTTGCTGCACCCGTGTGCTGTGCGGAGTTCCGCATCCGCAGCAGACGATCAAGAATCTTTACAGCTTGTTGAAGCCCGGGGGCCGCATGGTTGTGTGTGAGCATGTGGTCAGCCCGTGGAGGACAGAGGGGAGCATACCCGCCCGCTTGATGCAGCTAGTGTATACAGTGGTAGGATGGCCATTTCTCATGGGCGGATGCGAGCTCCAGAGACATACGCCCGAATACCTCCGAGACGCTGGCGAGTGGGACGAGTTTGAGCTCAAGTACTGCGCGCCAAAAGATGCGATTCCCTTCGTCGTTGGCGAGTTGATCAAGAAGCACGGCTCTCTGGACAAATCGTACGCAGAGGCAATCAAAGAATAGCTTCGCATTCGGACCGGATTGACGACGTTGAGTGGCTTATTGGGCGGCACAAGGACAGATGACCCGGCACTATACCGATGCGATAAAGAGTGCGGTAAAGCATGGGGCCCTGGACAGTCAGACACAGCTCGCCATCTGACTGGCCCCGGGAGCCCTTCCAGGAGAATCGACACTTTGTAGAAAAGCTTCCAAAAGGAGTAGTTTGAGCAAATGGATGAGCTTCGTTCTTATTGGCCCCGGGTGCGCTTCCGTACATCCCTGACAGAGTAGACATGACGAAGGGCGAGTGTCGTAACGAGATTTCAGCAGCAATCCACGCTTTGGACAGTAATTGCTGCTTTGAGCTCGAAGATGAAATTCTGCTACACCCCTTTGTGATTTCGTATCGAGGTGAAGATTCAGGCATTGCTGGATCGATCACGATGCGCTTCCAGAAAGGGACGGCAGTGTGCCAGAGATGTCCACTCTTACTCCAAGCATAGCTGTCCGCGGGTGCTAAGAACCGTCATAAAAGCCTCTCTGAATGAAACGATTTGTCCGGGACTCATTCACCCATTCAGCTGCTTTGGAAGGTTGAAAAGGAAAAAGGAATGATCACGCGTCATAGCGCTAACTATAGACCTTCCCGGAGTGTTTCAGGGTCCAATCATCCTCTCCCGCGCCGCGACATTT
The DNA here is from genome assembly GCA_022559985.1 of Parastagonospora avenae f. sp. tritici 18332-5. Lineage (NCBI taxonomy): Eukaryota > Fungi > Ascomycota > Dothideomycetes > Pleosporales > Phaeosphaeriaceae > Parastagonospora > Parastagonospora avenae. Next base: position 833,706 of record JAFJTR010000003.1, on the reverse strand, counting down.
TCCAAGACGCAACGTAACGCGCCATGGAGCGCATCACAGCCCGCTCAGAGGGCGACTTCTTCACAGTACTATACGGCAGTCTGTGGATAGTTGCATTGAGTGCGATTTGGTTCTTTTGCCGCGCGGATCCCGAAGCCCCTGTCAAATATGTCGTCGAGCTGCCCGAGGAAGCGAAGCCAGGCTGGAAGGGCGAAGTGCTGGACAAGCCATCATTAAAGGTATATGCAAGGTTCAGAATCTGGTGAATACAGATGCTGATGAGTTTAGATCTCCGGCTCGTCTCTCATCCAATGCTACGCTCCTGCGACGGGACAAGCACTCGGTCGCATCAACCCCTCCACTGCAGATGGCATCGACCGCGCCATTGCAAAAGCCAAAGCTGCCCAGGTCACATGGGCGCAGACGAGCTTTATTCAGCGTCGCAAGGTGCTCAAGACGATGCTCAAGTTTATTCTCAACAACCAAGAGACGATTGCGAGGATAGCGTGTCTCGATTCGGGCAAAACAATGGTCGACGCCAGTCTTGGAGAGATTTTGGTGACTGTGGAAAAGCTGAGGTGGACAATCAAGCATGGCGAAAAAAGTTTGAAGAGTGAGAAGCGGGATACGAACTTCTTGATGATGTACAAGTCGAACGAGGTCATGTGGGAGCCACTGGGTGTTGTTGCAGCTTGTGTGAGCTGGAAGTGAGTCTTGTCCCCCTTTAAAAGTAACACGACTGACATATACCAGCTATCCTGTAAGCTCCACATGTTATATTGAAAGGCCCTAAAATCTAACAAATCTAGTTCCACAACCTCATCAGCCCCGTCATCGCCTCCATCTTCGCCGGCAATGCCATCATCGTCAAAGGTTCCGAAGCCACCGCCTGGTCCTCCTACTACTTTGCCTCCATCGCAACCAAAGCCCTCGAAGTATGCGGCCACTCCCCCGACATTGTCCAGTCCGTCATCTGCTGGCCAAATGTTGCCGACCACCTGACCTCCCACTCGTCCATATCGCACATCACCTTCATCGGCTCTCGCCCCGTCGCCCACCACGTCTGCGCCTCTGCTGCCAAAGCCCTGACGCCTGTGTGCGTCGAGCTCGGCGGCAAAGACCCCGCCATTATCCTCGATGACGTCTCTGAGAGCGACCTCAAGCGCATCGCTAGCATCCTCATGCGTGGCGTGTTTCAATCCGCCGGCCAAAACTGCATTGGAATTGAGCGCATCATCGCACTCCCCGACGTCTACGACCGCTTGATCGACCTCTTGACCCCCCGTATTCGCGCCCTGCACCCCGGCTGCGTCCAAGAAGAGACCATCGTCGATGTCGGCGCCTCCATCTCCAACGCCAGTTTCGACCGCCTGGAACAACTCATCGCCGACGCGGTCGCCCACGGCGCCCGCCTCCTCGCTGGCGGCAAACGCTACTCGCACCCACAATATCCCGCGGGCCATTACTTTTCGCCCACGCTCCTCGTCGACGTGACCCCCGACATGCAGATTGCGCAGACAGAACTCTTTGCGCCAGTCTTCATGCTCATGCGCGCGGATAAACTCGACACGGCAATCGCGACGGCGAATTCTACCATCTACGCCCTCGGCGCGTCGGTATATGGGTCCAAGACGGCGGATTTGGAGCGCGTGGTCAGAGAGGTGCATGCGGGCATGGTGGCGGTGAATGACTTTGCCGTGTTTTACATGGTGCAGTTGCCGTTTGGAGGCAGGAATGGGAGTGGGTATGGGAGGTTCGCCGGTATGGAGGGGCTGCGCGGGTTGTGTAATCAGAAGAGTGTTACGAGGGATCGGTTTGCGTGGGCGGGGATCAAGACGGCGATTCCGCCGGCCATGGACGTGCCGCTGAGTGGAGAGAGGGCGATGCAAAAGGCGTGGGGCATGGCAGTGGGGATTGTGTGGTTGGGATACGGGGGGTGGAAGGATTTTGGCAAGGGTTTAAAAGGCGTGATGGGCATGTAAATGTAGGAATACGTGTGGTATCTATTCATCAGCAACAATACTCGAGCGGAAAACTAAACTACACCGTCTCAATATACCGCCTAACCTCCCAATCCGTAACCGCCTCGTCCCAAAGCCGAATCTCATGCTCCCTCGTCCCCCCAAAATGATCAACAAACTCGTCGCCAAAAACCTCCCGCGCCACACTCTCCTTGCGCATAAACCTTTCCGTCGCCTCTTTCAAGCTCTTCGCCAGCCTCTCCCCTTTATCTGCCGCGCCGCCTACATCCTCGCCTTTTCCCAGCGGCGGAATGGATATCTCCATCTTCTTCTCGATGCCACGCCAGCCCAGGGCTAGAATCGCCGCGAGCACAAAATGCGGATTGGTATCTGCGCCGGGCACGCGGACTTCGAAGCGCGTAGCCTTTGCGCTGGCTGTCGGCGGGGCGATCAGGCGTATCGACGCGGCGCGATGTTCCAGTCCCCATGACACCGTGACGGGCGCCCAGAAATTCTCCACCAGCCGCTTGTAGCTATTCACATTGGGCGCGAGGATGGGCATAATGTCCGGCAATCCGTCAATCAGACCCGCGAGAAAGTGGCGACCGAGATCAGATAGATAGGCAATGTCTGGGTATTTCGCGTCCTTGTCCTCGGTCTCGCGCGCAAAGAGGTTTTTGAGGGCGTTGTCGACAATGGAGACGTGCATGTGGCCGCTGTTTCCCGGCAGACCTTCGCGCGGCTTGGCCATGAAGCAGGGCGTGATGCCGTGTTTTGAACCGAGGGACTTGACGACAAGTTTGAAGAGGGAGGCTTTGTCTGCCATTTGGGAGATTTCGCCGAATTCGAGGGCCTGGAGACGTCAGTTGTGATATGTGCTTGGGGAAGTGGAGAAATGTACGGCTTCGAACACCCCAGGTCCGGACTCAGTGTGCCATCCTTCAATGCCGCAATTGAACTTTGCGCAGGCGTCGAATATGCCGTAGTAGTAGTCTTGGTTGTGGACGGGGCGCGTGATGCTGTAGCCAAACATGCCCTCTGTCAAGCTGGGCAGCGAGTTGACCGGGTTGTTTCGGAGAAACGCCGCCGTACTCGAGGTGTTCCTCTCGGTTCCATCGTGCGATTGGGGTGCGCGGAATTGGTAGAATTCGTACTCGGCTTCAAGTCACACATCAGCTTCACACAGCACGCCAAGCACCTGCCCTCCAGCACCGCTGGGAATTCAAGACTCACCTCCAGCCATGGCGCCGTAGCCATTCTGCTTGAGCTTGTCCACGGCACGCATCAACAGACTCCTCGGACACGCACTCAGACTTGCGCGTGTGTCTGGGTCGTGGAAGCTAATAAGGAAAAAAGGCACATTGTCCTCCCACGGTATCCTCCTGAAGCTCGACAGATCTGGCACGGCAATCAGGTCGCGGTAGCCATTCTCCTTGTTTGATATGCCGAGCTCCCTAAAGTATGTTTGGTCGTGCATGTCCCAGCCAAAAATGACGCTGCAGAAGCCAAATCCCTCTTTGGCAATGGAGAGAAACTTTTTCTTGGCCATGAGCTTGCCACGCAGCATGCCGTCGACATCGATACCGGCGACCTTGACTGCCAAGTCATCCTTGAGGAGCTCTGGGAGCTGTTCGGCCGTGAGCGTGGATGCGGGGTTGTCTTCGGGCATGTTTATTGTAGTCTACAGTATCGCGATGGGTCTACAAAAAGCCAATGCTGTAATAATGTGAGTAGTAATGTCGGGAGGGTTGGTCCGAGGAGAAAAGGCACAATGAGGTATCAGGTTTGCTACGGCGTAGTTTGACATTCGACGTGACAGGAGCTTGGGCCAATGACGGGCAATCGGGTGCGGGACTGGGATGCAGCGCAACGACATCATCGCTGAGATACCGAGCCGCCCACCTTGCAGCAGATAAAGTTACACGGTCAGCCCTCGCTTGCGCCGTTATCTTGACCATTCCATGCCAAATCCCAATTGCGCCCGTGACTGCCGACGCGACAACCAATGTGCATCTCTCCGACTTTGACCCTGATTGCCCCTCATCGCCATGGCGGGGTAATCTCAAGGTCTTCTACACGCAATGCGACGCGCCACTCGCGCTCGAGAGGAGTTAAGGCGCGTCCAGGCGTATTTGAAGCATCGTGAAGCCGTCCACCGCTCTTTGCAGCCTTTTCGGGATCCATGACAGGGAGCCAGACATTCTCTTATCGACACGTCTCGAGGCTATCTAGGGCCGACTTCGGGGTCCTGTGACTGTAATCACCATGACACCGCCCGCAACGTCCGTACCGCTCTTGCCCTGGCCACTGCAAGTCATCAACCTCGTCCAAGGACACCCTCGCCATCAACCATACGCCGCATACACGTAGATTTACATCACAGCAACACCACGTGTAAGTCGTTGTACGTACCGGGCAAACCTTCCGCATTCACGCTCGCCGAGTGTTGTCATGACGCTGGTGCTAGTTAATATTAGTCATTGTTTTCAAGCTTTGATATAAGAAATCGCCGCGTGCACAAGCAAGATACTCACACTTTAACAGACATTCAAGGACTTTTCATTCTACACAACAACAACTGCCATTCAACATGGGTCGTCTTGAGGGCAAGAATTGCATCATTACCGGTGGCGCTGGGTAAGCGACATGCTCTTCTACTACCAGTCTCACTACCAGTCTCACGTCTTCTTTGTCTACGTCTCGACCATTACGGCGTTTCAAACCCTTCCTTCACTGTTTCCTTTTTCCCCTTCTGTTTAGTACTCTCTTGTTCTTTCCTTTTCCTGTTCTCGCTCAATGCGAGCTGCCATTTTGCTCCAACATATTATGAAGCCAATGCATGAACTTGTTTAACACCTCGCAGCGGCATCGGTCTGGAGACAGCCGTGCTCTTCCTACGGGAAGGCGCCAACGTCCTCCTCTCCGACATCTCCGGCCCAGCTCTCGAAAAAGCCGTCGCCAAATTAAAGCAAGTCGTCCCCGAGGCCAAGAAGATTGAAACCAAAATCTCCGACGTCTCCAAGGAAGCCGATGTCCAAGCCATGATTGAGCACGTCGACTCCTGGGGCGGTCTCGACGTCCTCTTCAACAACGCCGGCATAATGCACTCTGCCGACGACGACGCCGTCAACACCCCCGAAAAGATTTGGGACCTCACGCAAGCTATTAATGTCAAGGGTGTGTGGTTCGGCAGCAAACACGCAGTCATCAGCTTCAGGAAGCACGGCAAGAAGAAGACCAGTGTCATCAACACTGCCAGCGTAGTTGCGCTCGTCGGCAGCGCAACCCCTCAACTCGCATACACTGCCAGCAAAGGTGCCGTCCTCGCCATGACCCGCGAACTCGCCATGGTGCACGCCCGCGAGGGCTTCAGATTCAACGCCCTGTGCCCCGCGCCACTGAAGTACGTAACCACATGACTTGTCAGTACAAACACGCTAACAACACCCAGCACCCCCCTTCTCCAAGACTGGCTCGGCGACGACCAAGCCAAGCGTCACCGCCGCGAAGTCCACTTCCCGACGGGCCGCTTCGGCGAGGCTGTCGAGCAGGCTCAAGCTGTCTTGTTCCTCGCTAGCGACGAGAGCAGCTTTGTCAATGGCACGGACTTTGTGGTTGATGGCGGTATGTCGAGATGCTATACCACGCCCGAGGGACCGCCGACGGAGGCGCCGCATAACAATGCGCGTGATGATTACAAGCCGTCATAAGTCAGTGTGGACGAGACGTATGGGGGTGTAGGCTAGATTGTGGATGTTGGTGGTGCTTACGATATGAGTTACGACGAACGAGCCTAAGAGAATTGAAGAATTCCTTCGACGTGTCGCGGTTTTCTTGGAACATGATTACGTGTGAGACTTGGAAGTGATGATGATGACGATCATCACCACCATGACAACAGATCATAATTCCCCTAGGAAAGAGAAACGCGCCATTGTATAAATGCATGCGTGGCTTGGTATACGAAGGGTAAGGCGTTCTAGAATCATAGATGGTACAGTAAGTTAATTAATTTTTGCGCTGGCAGACAGACATCCGTCATCCTTACCATCCCTTTGATCGCACACATGCCAGCTCTTCCTTGCCGTTTTGACAGCATGTCGTGCCGGCGAATTTTCTCGTACTCTTGCCAGGACATGACATGGACAAGTTGCTCCTTCTTTATAGAGAACAGCACAGATGAGCAAAGTCATGATTGAACGGTAAAGGGTTTTGTGAAGAAGAAGAGATGGCGTCTCCCTCATACTCTGACGAGGTTGGCGTTTTGGGGAAAGCCGGTGCAGGCCGGACATGTGTGTCTGATTGAATGGTTTTCGTAAAGAGTTTTGAGCGGTGGAGATTAGATGATAGATGGTGGAAAGAGAGGAGTTGGGTTTTATAGATGCTGGATACTGGGGAAATCATACGTGGAAGATTTTGATAGAGCGGACGTATTTCTCATCCGGGGCATGTACAGAGTTTTTGGTAAAGACGGCGCAATTCGGACATGGACTTGATCCTCATCCAATCTGGTAGAGCTTTTTGAGCGGTGGAGAGTTGATGTGGAAGGAGAAGGAGGAGAAGAGGGAGTGTGGGTTTTATAGATACTGTCACCCTAGGATATCATGCGTGAAACACTTTGGGGCGGCAAAAACCTCTCTCATAGGGCCCTTAGCAATTACTTTTGGAAAAGGCGGCGCACGTCAGACTTGCATCTGAAGCCTTTTGACTTTCTAGCGCTGCCTGCACAGATGTCGTGTGTTTGGAGTGTGGGAGGGTAATAAGAGTTGAGGCTTCATAGTAAAGATGCTAGTGGTTGGAAAAGATAGTGCGTGAAGTATTTTCGAGAGAAAGAGGTCTTCCTCATTAGAGGGTGGAACCAGGGTTTTGGAGAAACGAGAGCTGCAGACTGGACATTGAACTCTCTGTATATGGTTTGGTAGAGTTATTTGGCGCTGGTATAGAGTCGATAGAAGATGTTGGAGGCGGATAAATGTCAGACTTTATCCCAAGCCATATAATGCAATAATTTCGAGGAATGGAAGGGTCCTCCCTATGAACACGTCAAAAACATCTTTTAAGACCAGGCGGCGTAGACCGGACATGAGCATACTCTTGCACAATTTTGGCAAAGCGCTTTTGTGCTGATGCAGAGTAATTGAGAGATGTAGGAAGTGGAAGTGGATTTTGTGGACGCCGCTTGGCGCAGGAGATCATGTGTGAAGAATGCTCGAGGAACGGAAGAGTCGTCTTCGTGTGTTTACAATAGACGAGTTTCGAGACAAGGGCAGGTCGAGCTGGACATACGCTGAACTTGCTGTTGTTTTTGTAGTGCTGGTCGCGCTGATGTAGAGCATCTGGAATGTAGAAGAAGTGGACACTAAGTGTTCGACTTTTATAGCTAATATTCGGCGTAGAAAGTTATGTGTGAAGAGTTCTCGAGGGACGGAAGAGTCGTGCTTATGCTTCCTAAACAACCAGAGTTCTCGAAAGAGAAAACCACAGGCCAGATATAATATAAGCTTGTGTTGTTTTGGTAGCGCTTTTGGCGCCGATGTAGAATTTTTGAAGGCGTCAGAAAGCGGAGTGATTGTTGGCTTTGTAAACTGTGTTGATGTAACAACCGTGCAGAACCGATCTTGAGACATCATCCCAACAGCAAGCCACCGTCCTCATCGAGAAGCGAGTCTACCATTTTGGAGAAAGGGCAGCGCAGGCCAGACATGACTATGATGTGTTCAACTTTAAATAGCGCTATTTGCACTGATGCAAGGGATTGAGAAAGCAGAAGAATTGCTGGCCTTTATATGCACTGCCAAACTCGACGAACGCCCGAACATTTCGTGGAATCAATGGGGGTTGAATTGAAGGAAAACACCCTCAGCGCGAGCCAGACATTTCATATTCCCAATCCCTTTTCAGTGCTAGTTGTGCTTTGCTGCGGGATAACAATACAGAGGTAACAATGTGGAACAAAATTTAGTTTTTGTAAGCACAGGGAACATAAAAACACCCATGGAAGATTTTGAGAGATGAACGTCATAATAGGTCTTTCTCGTATGGCAGAAAGAATCTATTTATTTTTTCTTGGTAAAGAGCTGCGCGAGCCAGACATCTATCTCTTCCTGAGGTCTTTTGGTTGCACAAAGAACACATTTGCTCATGTTGATGAGAAGGCGTGAGAGGGATCAGAAGAATGCGAGGTTCTATATCTCCTCACAAACGAGTCTGGCGTTTTTGCGGTCGACTTCACCGTGCTTTGATACATAAGCCGCATCTTAAAGCTTTTTGGAGTGATGTTAGGAATACCTAGGTAGCCATCAAATAAAGACCTCGGGCACATCAAGGTCGTCTATCATGAATTTTGGATAAACGCGTGACTTGAACATGTAGCCTGGGAAGCGGCATTTTGCTTCTTGCGAAATAGTAGAGATGCGACAGCTCTCTTTGAGTAGCGAGAGGGGGTTATACCGATGATCGCCCCACTTCTTTATTTGGACGCATAGGAGAGCGACGAACGTGTCGCTCATGAATAGCCGTAGCAGCACTTTGGGGGCGGACAAGTCTACTCAGAGACATGTGCCATAGTCCAGAGCACTTTTTATGGGCTTAAGAGCCGATAAAATCAACGAAGTTCCTTGGACTTCGCGAAGAAGTTCCTTTTGGCCCGCGGAGCGATGTATACAAATTGACTGGTAGACCACTCGACCAGTTTCTATGTCATCACGAACTACGGTTTTGAAAGGCATTAACTTCTGTTGGTAGGTATTGTACGATCGTACGGGTAAATAACAATAACGAGGTTCTTCTGGTGACTGGTATTGGTATTTATTGATCTATGAAAGTGGGTGCTACGAAGGTATACCTGAGCGCAACGCAAGTCGGGCCGAAGTAGAATCGAAGAAGGATCGAGTCAGCTCGGCGGTCAGTGTTGAGCAGACGACGTCCCTACCGATACTCACGATCCGACAACTTCCTTGATAGTCTTTTGGCACATAACTTTTTGTCACAGAGACACGAGGCGAGAGCTGTCAACTAGATCCTTAAATGCTTTGGTGTGAGACTTTAGAGAATTTGATGGCAGGTCAGAAGAAAGCAGTAGGGCGGAGGAAGTTATATATATCCATCCTCGATCACTAGGAAGGCTTGCGATGATGAGACAATCTGTGATAGCTACACGGCACCCCAAACATGCAACTTTGTCCTCTCCAATTTTTGAGTCGGGCAGATCATTCCTCATGGTTCTGATGGCTCAAGAAAAGGATTTAGTCTCCAGGTACAGAGATTTTGTTTACGGCTTTTATCGCAACAGACCGGATGCACTTCATGATATGGCGAAGCTTCGCTTTTGACGGCAGGCGTCGGCAGAAGGACATGACAGTGTTGGAAATTGCTTTTCGACTTGCGTGATAGCCATATGCAAAAGCCGACGGAGCTGTGACGGGTAGGATCGATATTTGAATGCCCTCAAGAGCGTTTTAGTCGCGATTTGAGCCGGGGCAAAAGTCATGGACCCTTGCAGCAATGTTTTGACAGACAAGCTTTCCAGAAGGAAGAACATGTACTTTGCTCCACACAATTTCGAGATACGACTGAGAGCAAAACTTGACCCATGTTTTCTATTTCTCTCGTTTTTGGAAACCCGAGGAGGGAAGGGAGAGACATAATATTCGGACTGTGTCTTCTTTAGTTTTTAGGAAGGGACCAAGGAGTATGGAAGAAAGAGGAGAGCTGCTCGATCGAGGTATGAATACCAGGCCAGAGCCCAAAGAAGACTAGTCGGAAAGCGAGCGATTTTTACAATACGACATGAGCGGCATCGTTGACTGAACAAGAGCAAGGCGGGAGTTTGGCTTTGCAGCAATGCTGCTTCACTGTTCTGTTGCATGCTGGCTCATGGCTGAGAAGATCCAATCAGTCCAATGGGTAGGTCAACGCGTGGTCATTCATGGATGTTTCGATCTTGTCTCACGCAATTGTCTCCCAATCACAGCTTTGTGTCGAAAACCGCGCCCGGCTTCCCATCAAGATCGGCACCGTCTTGATTCTACTGAGTCATACGTTGTCTGCTCCTTGCTCAAGCCTTTTCTGCTTTCGTCGATGTCGTGAAGCGTGTCTGATGTGTCAATTGTGGTCGGGATTGAGGCGCGTAAAGGAATGAGCGAGGATTGGTGCCGTCCTACAATACACGTGAATTGCAGAGGTTGTATGAAGACCATGTTACACTCAGGCTCGCGACGGTTGTCATTGTTCATGATCGTGCCATTGTTTTTATGAGAATCCTGATAAACCCATGATCGTTACAGGACCGGCATCCAGATGCTTCTATGAGCCATCTCAGTTGGATAATGGCTGCCGATGCAGAGAAAGACGCTCGAATAACTCCACCGAACCGTTGCCCAATGTTCCCTTAAACCTCAGCAATCTCGCGCAGACGACGGATGGTTGACCTTGTGGCGGCGGCAGCGGGGGTTCTGCGACGCACGTGTTAGCATTGTCCAAAGATATTCTTCCCGTCACCGCAATTCGAGCCGGTGATATGGACTCGCAATGTAGCGAGACACGGGTGCGCTTACGAGACGGTGTAGGCTCCTCCGGCGGTGGTCTTCCTGCAGGATCGGCAGTTCCAGATACCGACAGCAGTGCGCTTGACGGCGTTCTTTCCGCAGAACTGGCACACGTAGCGGGCGTGTTGTGTGATCTGAATATTGTTGTGAGCGCTCATTCCTTGCGCGGCAAGACTTGTTTGGGTGTGCGCACCTCCATCTTCTTGACCTGCTTACGGAGCGAGGCACCGTAACGGGTACCGTACTTTCCGGTGATGCCGACCTTCTTTGTGCCTACATTGTAATCAATAACTGTTCCATTCGGTAGAGAGAGGGAGGCGTACGCTTGGTCATTTTGGCGTTGTTGTGGGTGGTTGGAGGTGGATAGGTATTGCGAGGTTGACTATTTTGTCGAGGTAGCGGCACTCCAAATTGCTGGTGTTGCCAAGGACTCGCTTATTGATCGGGGCAGTAACGCCGGACCGGAACAACGATGAGCCGCTGCGCTAATCGCCGGGCTTCCCATTGGACAAACAGCAGTCAATGTTAGAGACACGGAATCAGCACACCCAATGCCTATGTCAATCGGTGATCTAACCAACGAGCTATTTGCCCAGATTTCCAAGTTCATTCCCAATGCCTTTTACGACACCTACAACGAGCAATGTAAAAACTTCCCAGTCATGTTCAGGACCAGCCGTCATTTTCACTCAATCATCTCGCTCTTGTTATACCAAAGGTTCTATGCTTGCTGCATTAAGCACCTCAAACTATTTGGCCGAACGATCTTGGCCAATAATCATTGTGCAGGGCTCGTAAAACATTACGAAGAGTGTGGACCCAACGTCCAGGCCCAGAACCAAAATGCTCATGCTGGGGGACATGGTACTGGATGTTCCGCTGACTTCGGCGAAGAGGTAGTCCTGGACCTGGACTTGTACGAGGTTTTGGAGAAGCGTGGGGTCCTTGGTCTCTATACTTTGACACGGACTACATTCTCCTACTCAATTGCGCGCGCTTTGCCATGTCTACAACAACTCGATGTCGCCAATCGTGGTAGCATACTTCTCGCCAATCTCTATGATGCAGATCCACCAGGACAAGTGTTTTTTTCAGAAGCTGCGTACCCTCAACATCACATTTAAGGAGGAGATGCCCTATCGCATCGGTGAATTTTCGTTGCTCTTCGCGCTGACATCACTTCGCACACTCTCTATTGTGAATGCGTGGCTGTGGGAGTAAGGACTGCAGAGCGACGAGACCACAGAGCGCTCGTGGCACTGCAAAGTACGAACATCCACGATTCAGGGATTCACTCTGAAGCGGCGTGGAATTCCTGCCCGTTGGGTATCGAGATTCATTGAGACGTGTCGAGTTTTGTGTAGCTTTCACATGGAGTACAACCAGTGGCACACAAGCACGGCGGATTATTTGCACATATACAACGCCTTGCAACTGCACTAAGACACTCTATCCGATGTACGGATGATCGAAGTCAACGGTTGCAAAGTTGTGTCCGCACGTCAAGCAGACCCCTTGCAGCCCTTCTCATTTCAGCGATTCGCTTTGCTCACTCATCTCGAGGTGCCTCTCTTCAACTTTCGTACGAGGACACAGTATGCCATTATTGACAAACTCCTACCTCCCAGTCTACAGACATTGACGGTCGATTTGCGGTCAGCAAGAGAAGGCCCCAGCGATAGATTCTTTCTGATTTTGGCCGAGTTCGCTAGACGCGGTCTGCCTGCCTTGAAAAGCGTCACAATAAAGTGTCGCATCGACGAGTATCGAGAGGAAGGATCTTTGCCATTACACCTTTGCCACCTTCGTAGGTTGCTATTGGGCTACGGAGTCGAGCTGAGCTACTCTCTTGGATTCGTCAAGTGCGAATTTCATCCATGTAATGTAACTAGTCTCCGCTTAATCACCTGTACTAACTCTAGCTGCAGCAAAAATGTATCCGATGCTAATGACGATGCGACGACTATCGGGCGAGGATGGCTCCGGGTTGGCAGATCACAGCTCGTGCGCAGTAGGCTGTGAACGACGCTGCAAAAGCCGTTCGGCAGACGCACATCGCTCAGCGAAGAAACGGGGCTATATGCAGGCCTGGACAGGACTTGAGGAGTTTGAGCTGTCAAACTAAACTGTCAAGTTAACTGTCAACCAGACGTTGGTGTCGCCAAGTCAGGGCTGGCAACACAGGAATTGATACTGAAACAGAACGTATACGTAAACAGACCGCCGGATGTTCTGTTCCCTTGCAGCCAAGAGTACATGATGTCTCTGAGTAACACCGAATATGCCACCGGGAATTGATCTTTCACAGCCTCTGTTGTGGCGCGGTCACTGCACGGGATGGTTGTCGTACAAGGCGACTTTGGCTTTCAATTCCCCCATGCGATTCGACCAAACGTGTAGACCTGTGGCGCAGTACAGCAGGTTCGACGCGCCCGGTTGTTGCGCATCCGAAACGGTCCTGAAACTGAAACAGCTGACAAGGTCGTCGCGAACAAGTTCGTAAGCGAATCTCGCGCGCTAATTGTTTGGAGAGCAGCGAACAGCAGATTATCAGCTATTCTCGGGTAACGTTTGCTGGGATGGTCGTGCCATTGCTACTTTCCGGTCGTGGCAGCAGTTTGAGGCGGGGTTTTGCTTCAGCGACTGTGCCCACATACCACGAGGCATGCAAGTACATAAGGCCTGGGGCTACAGCTTCGTTATAGCCTCATTCAAACTTTAAATTTCCATCCTCAGTCTCGTTTGCTACCCCAGATTTCAGAACCTAAGGCATCGAATATATTGTTTAATACAAGTCCTCCATCATCTCATCATGGCTTTCCACTATCTACGACACGCAGCCTTTTTTACGGTAATAGCACAATTCAGTGCCGCACAAAGGCCAAGCATCATTCCCGAAGATCTTGCTGGTGGGCTTTCTGGCGGAACCGATGTTCAGGTTTCATACACGGGAGAGGCTGTCAATGGCTTTTCAGACGGCACATCCTTTAGCAAAGAAGGTCAGTGTAAATCAGTCATCATCAGTACCATCGACTAACAAGCAACAGCTGTAGCACAAGAACCCACCTTTGCCTTGGGCGACAGTGCGGGCATCGCGCCTGGTGTCTTGTACACCATCATCATGGTCGACACAACATGCTCCGACAAGCGCGTCCTGCACTACGCCCGAGCAAACTTCAAGAACAACTTCGACATCACAAACATCAACACCACCTCCCCACCACAACTAGAATACAAGGCTCCCGGCGCATTTGGCGAAACCGGCGACAACCGCCAATACAGCTTCCTCATGTACGTCAACCCGCGGCGGCAGCAAATCGACAACTTGCAGCTGCCTGCCGAGGGAGAAGCATTCGATGTCGAAAAGTTCCAGACCGACAACAACTTCCAAGAAGCGACCGGTGGAGTAGGCATGGTGGTGAAGCTGGGCGGCCAAGCGAATTGTGCAGGTGGCCAGCCAAACGAACTCCCTAGCAACTTGCCATCCGCAAGGCCTCCTCGCTCGTCAGCGGGACCAACGTCGTCAGCAGGAGGTTCAGGTCCAAGCCAGCGTCCTACGCCCGTACCGTCCTCATCGCCGAACAACAGCAGCGGTAGTGCGCGTCCTTCGGACCCAGCAGCGGCTCCCAGCCAGGGTCAGGATGGCGCTCCTGCGTCTACTGTCGTCTTGAGCAGTGCCGGACCCGATGGGGCGGGTCAGCCTTCACGCACACCTAGTGCCAATCCTGCAGAGCAGACTGCGAACGCTGGGCTGTCCATTTCGGCTGGATCGTGCGGGTTCATGGCACCGATGGTCGCAATGGTTGGGTTGGCGTTGTGGTAGATTCTGAACACATGTCTGGAGTTAGCGTAACGTTAATGGACATGAACAAATATAGACAAAGCATCTAGATAATGAACACAAACACACACACACACCCAAACCTTCCCCGCCCAGCAATAGCAACTCAAAGCCATTCCCTCCAAGCGGCAAAACCATGGCGACACGCCAAATGTCAAATGTCATTCGTTTCCCAGCCGCGCGCTCCGTGACTCGTTCCAGCAGCACGACTCATGTCCACGACCAGGATACCACGGGCTCGGCCATTTCCCTGCCGCAACGGCGTCAATAAACCCCTTCCTAGCGCGGGACAGCAAATGCATGGACGCTCATTTTGCAGGAAGCGCACATGCGGGGCCCTTCATGTGCGAGAGAGAAATAGAGGAACGCTGAATGGTGCGAGTCGGGTGTAGGTATAGTCAGTGCACATGCAATTGTGAGGAGGGGAACTTTTTTCTCTCTTGCCCTCTGTCAAATCTATCATGGCGACCCCTCAGGCCGTGCCAGTGGCTTCGGTGCTCAGCACGCGCAACGTCCTCGCTCTCGCAGCCCTCTGGATCGTGTACAAAGTCCTCCAGGCACTATACAATATCTCGCCCTTGCACCCGCTTCACAAGATCCCCGGCCCCAAACTCGCCGCCGCGACGTACATTCCCGAGTTCTGGCACGATGTGGTGCGCTTTGGATGTTATTCCAAGGAGATACGCAAGATGCATGATGAGTATGGTAGGGCATCACGCTATAACCTAGAGAAGAGCGTATTCTGACTGTTTTCAGGCCCAATTGTTCGCATCAACCCGCACGAAGTACATTGCAGCGATGTTGGCTTTGCAGAGGAGATTTATGCGGTTGGAGGGCGGAAGCGCGATAAGCCTGTTCATCAAATCAATGGGTCTGCGTACGTCTCTTCCCCCTCATAAACCACGACAGTTCGCAATACTAATGTTCAGAAATGTAGTCTCGGCCAAGCAGGCTTCGGCACCCCAGCACACGACCTACATCGCATCCGCCGCGTGCCCCTTGCGAAATTCTTCTCCCGCTCCATGATCGCACAGCTCGAGCCCGAAGTCAAAGAGCTCGTGCAGAAATTGTGTTCCAAGCTGCTTGCACAGTCTGGCGATAGTAAGCCATTCGACATCACAATGGCGTACAGCTGCTTCACTTCAGACGCGATTTCGGCCTATAGTTTTGGAGAGAGGTTTGGGCTTTTGGATCAGGAAGGATGGTATCCCAACTTTAGGGAAGCGACGACTGCGATTTTGAAGCCAGTCTTCATCTTTAGGTTTTTCCCATGGACCAAGGCGAGTGCGGGATTGGGCAAGTATCTTGTGGATTATATGCCGACGGATATCAGTCTGTTGGTCAGGACATTGCAGATTGACATGCCGGCACGAGTGCGACAAGCAAAAGCAGATTTGGACGCAGGTATTACATACGACCGCCCAACGATTTTCGGTTCGTTGCTGCGATCGGATCTGGATCTTCTGGACAAGGAGCCGCAGAGATTGGCGGATGAAGCTGCTGCGGTTGTGGGTGCAGGGACAGAAACGACAAGTTGGGCGCTCAGCGTCATGACCTATCATCTTCTGACGAACCCGGAGATCCTCGCGAAATTGACGAGGGAATTGCAGACGGTTGTCCAGGATCCACAGCGTCTGCCAGACTGGACTGTTCTCGAGACGCTGCCATATCTTGGTGCAGTCATTCAGGAGGGTCTGCGTCTATCGTACGGTGTTTCGAGTCGCACAGCACGCATACCGACCGAGGAGAATCTGCTTTACCGTGGAGAGTGGAATAAGAAGCCAGTCGAGTATGTGATTCCACAGGGTTACGCCATTGGCATGTCGACTGTCGTAACACACCACAATGAGCGGACGTTTCCAGACTCTTATGCCTTTGCTCCCGAGAGATGGTTGGACGAGAACAACAACCGCATAAAGGAGGTGGAGCGCGGTATGCTTGCCTTTTCCAAAGGTAGCCGGAGCTGTTTGGGTATGAAGTAAGTGTCAACCACCCCTTGGCATCAAATTCCCATTGCTAACGAATCGTTTTCACAGCCTTGCTCTGTGTGAATTGCATCTCTGCCTCACAGCGCTCGTTCTTCGTGTACTACCACACATGCATCTCCACGACACGACAGCAGAGGACGTTGCATACGACCACGACATGTTTATTCCCGTAACCAAGCATAACCGAGGCGTTCGTGTGACAATCGAGTGAAGCGGAAGAGGTCCGGCACTGTACATGATCAAATTAGTCCATGATCCTATAATACATACCATTCCAAGTGCACCAACGACGTCATAAAACTCTCCTAGCCCGACCTTTAGCCAACGTCTTCCC
The DNA here is from genome assembly GCA_022559985.1 of Parastagonospora avenae f. sp. tritici 18332-5. NCBI lineage: Eukaryota > Fungi > Ascomycota > Dothideomycetes > Pleosporales > Phaeosphaeriaceae > Parastagonospora > Parastagonospora avenae. The sequence goes on along the minus strand of JAFJTR010000003.1, from coordinate 817,057 downwards.
GTCCAATATTTCCGGTCTCGCCGTCCCAAATACGAGCATAGGGAGAAAACTCGCACGTGGCGAGTCAGCACGCGATATAGCGGTAGCGCCCGAAAAAGGGGCCGACGAACAGGACCATCGATCTGGGAAGGAAGGAAGCGGTCTCAAGAATTGTGGGAAATTTGTGGGTTGCCTGACGATTCTTGGAAGGATCCTGGGTCGCTTGGAAGAATTCCAGATTTGCTTCCGCTACCACGGTACCTTCCGTGGGATTCGATGGGGGCGTTTGGCTTGGCTATGGCCATGGTAGTTTGTTCGCTATGCTCCGAGCGAAAGAAACCCGAGTAATTCAAACGAGCAGGTATAATGGTGGCAAGACGAAAGATTTTGCTAACAAAGTTTTTCGGATTCGCCCCGAGACCGTTGTTGAGTGTGAGATGGGAGTAGGGATGACGATGGCCGTTGAGTCTCGGCCAACGGTCGGTAGTCCCCGAAGGTTGCTTTCGAGTGTGGACTGCTGACCAACATCACCAAGCGCCGGAAGCCAGTGCCGGTCTTGACTGGGGTTCTGGCGGGAACGCTAAGCCAATTTTGAGTCTGCATCAGGGCCTAATTGCTTGTGGACTTCCCAAACGGTGTAAGACTAGAATCAGGTGAGCCATTTGCAAAACGGCACGCAACCTAGCAGGGACATCCTCAGGAGATAGTGGGGTAAGTGGGCAAGGGACATGGCTGTTGCTTTGCCATTGAACATGTCGATGCCGTTCGTTTCAAAATGTACTGGGGCCAGATTTTCTTGTCAAAGGATGGTGACCTTGAATAGTGGTTGTCGCCGCCGTCAGCTCCCCAACACTCTTGAATCTCAACACACGACTCGGCGCTTCTGGCCTGGAGTTTTGCGATCTACACCGAACCACGGATCCTTGTTGTCGACTGCCCTTTGGGGATTATAAGAAAAGAGGAGACTCCGTTTTGTGGAGTGCGAACCACGCTTGACAAGAGTTGCATTGGAAAAGAGAAACAACATGTCGATGCCAGTGTCCACTGCGGACCCGACCGCCAGAACCATTACCCCCAATGGTCTGCCCCTCGCCATTCTTGTCATCTCGACAGTCTTTCTTGGCCTCTCCATCATCACCGTCTCGCTGAGGACCTATATCCGCATCATCAAGGGGTCGTTTGGAGTCGATGACGGATTCATGGTTGCAGGATGTGTAAGCACTGTCAGGCATGTGATGACCGTCTATGCGTAGACTGACGTTGAAACAGGTTGCCTACACTGTTGCCACGGCTCTTGCGGTCTACGACGTCTACATTGGTCTCGGTCGTTTGAGCGTTAATCTCAACGAGTGGCAGCAAATGCACTCGATGAAATTTTACATCATCTGGATCCTGACCTATGTCCTGGCACTTGCAACCGTCAAGTCGTCCATTTGCATAACGATTTTGCGCATTGCATCCAACAAGGTCAACCTGCGCATCGCCGTTCATGTTCTGCTGGCTGTCACTTGGGCCTCCTTCTTCATCACCTTTATCGGAACACTACTATACTGCCAGCCCGTGAGCGCCATTTGGGACATATCGTTGATTCTGACTGGCAAGGGAACATGTGCGCCAGTCAAGACCTTTATAATCATTGGTCACACGGCTACCGTGAGCACAATCCTGACCGATATGGCCTTGGTCGTGGTGCCGGCGATTATCCTTTGGAACACGCAGATGAAGAGACAGGCCAAGCTTCAAGCTTTTGGATTGCTATCCTTTGCTTCTGTCGCCTCAATCATCACCATGGTGCGGATTCCGTACGTGAACAAGTTTGGTGGGATGACGAATCTGCCATGCAAGTGTTTGCCCTTGCCAGTAACTTCCTTTGTATTACTGCTGACATTTGATAGTCTGGGTCGCGCATATTATGCTTTGTTCAAACATCGAGACTGGTATCGGATGTATATGCTCTTCGCTTCCCTCGCTTAGGCATTTCCTCAAACGCGATGCTAGCAGCAGCGACTCCAAAGGCCACAGCCAAAAGTCAAGAAGTGGACTGCAAACGATAAGCCAGCAGCGGGTTCGCAATATTGGCAGGCCCAAGGAGGACAATTGGGAGGAGTTGCAGGATGGTAGTTCGGATCGCAGTGTGGCGCTGCTAAACTCAAAAGGTATTCACAAGGCGCAGACGTTTGAAGTCGACATTGAAATGGACGGCTTTGACAGGAGGAACAATGGCGCGGCGTCGCGGTTCTAGTAGCAGTTGTGTTTGTGCTCCCACCCAATCTAATGCCCTGTCCCATGCCTCTGGAACATCTGATGCTGCTTCTTTCTCCTACCGGGCAATTATCTCTAGCTCATCGCTGTGGTTCCTCGAGGCGGCCTGAGCAGTCGACAGAAGCCAACGCGGTCGCAGTAGCCAACCGGTGACACAATCCGTGAACGATGGCCCATTTGGTCCCGTGTGGGACTGCGAAGGGCAGTGGAGGCCTCAAGGTTAATATTGTGAATTTGGGTAAGTGGATGAAGAGCAGGTTCGGACAGCCTTGGTGAAGTCCTTATTAAAGTACTGCAAGACCTGATTGCGCGCCCAGAGCAACCCCAGTAGGATGACGCGGAGAACATCCTTGATGGCATGAAGGTGATAAACAGAGTGATGTTAGTGTGTTGCACTCTCTCGGAGTAGCTGTGTGACGGTTGGCTGATTGTTATGAAACGTCTGAGACTGTACAGACTGTGGTATCGGGCGGGTTTGCCAAAGTGCGGGCAACCGTTCACCTGGACTCGTTGCTGGGCAGTATCAGCCCTCGAGCTCAGTCTGCCACAACACTCACCACACCGAACTATCACCCTCCTCGCCTCAAAACACCCGATATTGCCACTCTGACAGTATAAATGCTACTCAGAACCTCTCACTGAGGCTTGCCGATTTCACAATACCCACAAGCCCTACCCATCCATGCCCCGCCGCGCGCCTGAGACGCCTCGAGTGCCCACCACGCGGCATGAATAGCTCCTGGCAACGAGAGCATAGATAAGGTACGTGAGACTGACAATAGGGCGATCTTAGCTGCCCAAAAGCTCTTGAAGTCGGTAGGATGTGAGGCCATCGCGCGCCACAAGCGGAGATTGCAATGGGGACAACACCAAGCACCACCTGGGTGCCGCCACCGAGACCCCGTGACTGACATTGCAGCGATAGGAGAGAAGCTTCTTTGGCCACTGGGTTGTACCCTTAGGACCGTGCCATGGCAGCGGACACCTCAGAACTCCAACGCTGGCGCAAGAAGACAAAAATTCGACCCTCGGGGACCCCGCCTCTCCGCCAACTGTCGCCAACCACGAGCGACTAGGAAAGCACGACTCTTTCTTGCAGCTACGATCGCCATCTAGCAATCTCTGCGCGGTATGGGCGACGATAGCGGATGCTACCAGAAGATCCTTCTCCACGAACATACATGCCCCGGCGACTAGGACAACTGAGCTCCTACTTCGAGTAAAGGCCCGCAACCGAGTCTAAAGTCTTCGGACGTGCTGGCGAGGCTGGTACCAGACTTGATATGGACTCATACCAGCCAGCAAGATGCCAACTACCATGGGCACCGACAACCCGGCGGATTTGCCCGCCGAGCACCTTGTCGACACGAAGACATGCTCCTAGGCCCAGAGCACCCAAAGCACATCGTCAGCCTCGCGAGACGACCATGGCAACGCATATCTGCCGGCGCGCAGTATTCCACAGCCTAAAATTATAACAGCCGCATCCCGGAGGCTAGGTAGTCGCAAGACATGGTAATCCGAAATTGTACGCCTTGAAGGACATCGGAGACATCATCATACACTGTCGTACGTTTGGCGCAAATGTGGAAATGATACTGGGTATTCTGGCAAACCTTGTGAGAGGCGTTGTGCGTTGTCTCATCGTCATGTCGAGAGTCTGACGGCGTCCAAGATCCATTGCAAATGGCGACTACCTGCACCAAGATGTCCCGGCTCTTTCTCGTGGTCCTTCCAACCTGGGAATATCGAAGGACGACTTGACCTCCTAGAGCCGTCGTGTATCATCGCTTCGTCTCAACTACGTCGACACGCAACTATCATCTGGTGTTGGAAAGCTATATAAGCCATGTCAATACGGCAGATGGCATGTTCCATGAAGCACCGGCAACATCCGGCTATGGCGGATGTTCGACAGACTCTGGTATAGTCTTCCTGATTGGCGAGAGTGTGTCATGTGGCTGGCTTGATGGCATGTTGCACATCGAGGGCCTGCTTTTCGGTATGCCAGCTGTTCTTACGAGGCATATGTATCAGCCGCAGCGTCTGCTGTGCTGTGGATATGTGATGAATGAAGCCAGGTGACTGGAGCTGTGAAGTCCGGAGCCTCCACGACTTGCCAAAGACATTTTGTCAAGCCTATGCTTGGCCACTTCGGAGTCGCACATGTGCGGTCGTCGACGCTAGGATTCGATATGGTACTGCCAGTGCCTGGCCGCGTGTATATATAGATGGTATAGCTGCCGACTCTACCGCGACACTTCGCGTAGCCTTGGAGCCGCATGCAACCCATGTGGACACTCGCCGTCGATCCCGTGTACGGCGAAGACTAGGTGCTCGTTCTAGACCACCAGTCGTCTTGCCGATACGGCTTCGCCTCGCATCGGTAGTGAGATCCAGCGATGCTGCGGGCCTCAGTTGCAGAAGAAAGGCGCTGTCAGTCCGTCGGTAGTAGATGCGGAGAACCAGGTTTGAGTTTCGAGTCCGCCAAATGTGCATTGTGGCAGTCTGGGCATGACCACCCTTTCAAGTTTGTGGTTAAGGCTCGTCAGAAGGCACGTCTTTCACGAGCCCGAAGCTTGTCCATCGAAGATGGAAGTGGTATCCAAGTACGCTCGGCTGCCTGTATGACCCGAATGGTGATGGCACGACCCACAGCCGTGGCCACCTTTTGTGGTGTCGCATTGTCGAGGCGGGCGATCCTGCCCCTCCCCGGGAGACCGGTGTCGTCTTGCCACCTGGCAAGCGGTGTGTATGCACCTGGGTTGTTCGCCGCGGTGTGTGAGCTGGCGAAGCCACAGGCTTCGGCGGTGAGCTCGTCGAGAACTGCAGCTTTTTCAGAATGGTCAGTCCAAGCGCATACTCGCTGGATTCTCGTCGTCAGGAGAGTCTCTCGTCGTTTACGGGCAAAGCTTCATGGGGGTTATGTGAGCGTTGGGCGAGCGACTGCTGCAGATTCGAACTGTGCCTCCGCTGGTCAGGTCCGCGGGGTCGGCCTGCGTCAGGGAAGGAGCGATGCGCCCATCACCGGTCCTCTTGTTGTACCGTATGACCTTCGACAAGCAGAGCTTCACAGCCGGCTGTCATGGACTCCGCAAATAGTCGCATCGTCGTCGCTGGTTGCACGGCGGGCATGGCGATATGCGGCGTCCTAGAGCTCGATTGGCAACCGCTTTGCTATGATCAGCTGCAGCCAAACCAGGAGACAACCTCACCGTGTCAAGAGTATGCTGCTACACTGTTAGCATGGCATCCCCCACCTATGTGTGAAAGACTTATGCTGGGTTGGTGTTGTTCCGATTGTGAGGCTGCTGAAAAGGCGGCACACCACGGAGGGGTCAAGTGAAGCTCCCCGCAGATCCATCACGTATGATGCGGCCCTCTTCATAGCCGTGCTTGTACCTTTCGCAAGCCATATGCTTGAACAGCAATTGCATGTTGGAGCAAGTCTTGCAGCAACCTAGACACGGTGCCTCGCCTGTCAACGCGCCATTTCGCCCACGAGGATTTGGTCATTAGTCTCACAAGGCTAGAGGGGTAGTCAGCAAGGGTATCAACAAGGTCACCGGGGAGCTGGTTTTGATATCGTTATTTCGTTTCCATTCGTCATGAAGGCCAGAACTGTTCTGTGGGGAATCATGAAATCATATCGTGTCCCAGATCTGACTAGGAGTATGTCTCCATGCTATCCTGCCCGTCCGCTCCGCGCCAGGCCTCAGAGCAGCAAAAGGCCAAATCCATAAGGGTAAATAGGGGTCCTGCATAAGTCCATCTACCAAAGCCATGCCCAAAGACTATATCCAGAGATGCCGCGGAAGAAAAGAGCCAACCCCAGCTAGTCCTGTGCAACGGTCATGGTCGTAGTCTCAAGCCTTTGCGTACTGCTGAGTCCACTCCTGGGCTGTAGCGATGGCCTGCGCTTGGTTTTCCTTCCAGGCCTGAGCGACATCGTTTGCGAGCGGGTCATCGGGGTTGGGCGCGCCGAGGAGAGCCTGAATAGAGAGGAGAATGGTGCGAATCTGGAGCGCAGGCGACCAATTGCCTAAAGCTGTTAGCCACAAGTCGTCCACGTAACGCAGAGGCCAGACTTACTCTTGAGGACGTCGAGGCAGATGCGACCCAATCTGTCGATGTTGGGGTGGTAAATCTTGGTCAAGAAGCGCACCTTTGGCGGGGTCATGGGATAGTCGTCGGGCAAGAACAACTCGAGCTTGAAGACGCCGCCTAGATGATGTCAGCGTTGCTGCGAGCGCCTGTGTCGCATGCGCAGAACAAACATACCTTCATACGGAGACTGCGACGGGCCATCGATGGTCACATCAAAGTATCGCAAATTATCGTCATGAGGGGTCGCAGAGATGCCCTGCACCGGCTCCTTGACGAGCCTCTCGCTCTCCTTGATGATACGCTTAGGCAGACCCGACATATTCGCGCGACGCTCCAAGCGAATAGTTTGCGAGTCTGTGGTCGACGTCGGGGTACTTCTTGTACAAGTTAGATCTGAGTATGCGCTCTTTTTTATCCTCGTCTCGGGAAGTCAAGTTGAATTTACGCAGGACCAGGTATGTCGATAGGCCAGGATGACGAAGGATGGCAGACCACTTCATGCGCATTGGGCTAAGCTCCGCTGAGTAATGGTTCCGAGCAGGTGGGTTTGACAAGGCGGGCAGGTGCGTCTGAGTGGATGGTCGGTAGGATGGCGCGGTCTGGCCTTAGCTCCCTCCTCGCGACGCGACAACACCATCATCACCCCAACGCCGCCGAGATGGCCGCTGCGGCCGCCTCGCTGTCGGCCTTCGACTCGGACACCTTTTGCAACACGGTGAGCATTGCCGTCGATGATGAAATCGGCTCTGCCTCCATCTCGCCTTCGGGCAGAGACGTCGTGCTCGCAAGCCAGAGCGGCCTGCGCATCATAGACCTCGACAACCCCTACTCGCTGCCGCTCTACATCCCAAACCACTTTTCGTGGAAGGTAGCTGATGTGCAATGGTCTCCGTTCGCTGCGAGGGCAGAATGGATCGCCTCGACACGCAACCAGCAGGCCTTGGTGTACAACCTGTCTATGCCCTTCAACAACAAAAAGGCGCCCATTGAGTTCACGCTGCGAGCACATGACCGTGCCATCACCGACATCAACTTCTCCGCCCACCATCCTGACCTCCTCGCAACATGTGGCATGGACAGCTACGTATTTGTGCACGACCTGCGAAGCCAGCAAGTTCCCCTGAAGCTCGCCGACTGGGAAGCAGGTGCGCACCAGGTCAAGTGGAATCGCCAAGATGAGAGGATAATTGCGAGTTCTCATGACAAGTATCTGCATATATGGGATGTGCGCCACGGAACCAAGCCCATGTCTACCATTGCAGCGCATTCCACCAAGATCTATGGCATTGATTGGAATCGCAATGACCCTAGGAAGATCTTGACCTGCTCACTCGACCAGACCATCAAGCTTTGGAATAATGTTGGCGTGAATACTAACATCACCACCCCGCGTCGCACCATAGTCACTGATTATCCAGTCTGGAGAGCTCGACATACCCCGTTCCCCCACGGCATCCTGGCCATGCCCCAACGCGGCAGCTCGAGTCTTTTCCTCTACAAGCACATCAATGATAGCGCCAAGGAGACATTCAACGAGGATCCGGTACACCAGTTTCGGGGTCACGAGCCAGAGTCGCAGGTGAGAGAGTTTTTGTGGCGCTCCCGAGGCTCCACCGACAACGGTATCGACAACCGCGACTTTCAGCTTGTATCGTGGGGCACAGACAACCATCTCCGTCTCCATCACATCACTCCCGAACTTCTCGAATCGACAGTAGGCTATCGCAAGGGCGAGGCCTTGATCGAGAAGCCGAGCACGACTAGAGGCGGAGCTACATACGTCAGTTACCGCGACGGACCAATACAAACCACCACCGCAAATGCGCAAACCGATTTTGGCCCTCCTCGCGCACAGCAAAAGGGAAATTTGGCGACGCTCTTCCAAAACACCACCATCAGTGAACGTAGCTACATGTTCAACGGCAAGGCCAAGAACGGCAAGCCAGGCCAGGGCGGCGACATGTTCCCTCGAGAGACCATGACTGCAACCCCCATCCGCCGCACCGATCCGCGTGTCGTCGCGCACATCAAATGGATCGAGGGTGTTCAAGTCGGTGCCGGGCCTGACATTGAGGATGTTCGCCAGCGTTCCAGCCCCGACAACGCTCTACCCCGCAGGCCCTATGATTTCCATGTCGAAATCTCCGACGTTGGCAAAAAGTACAAGAACCTCAACTTCGAGGACATCAACAAACAAAACCGCAGCATCACAGTCTCCTTCAATGGCCCGTGGGGCGAGGCAGACAACTTCGTTGACGACAACAAACTAGTATTTTTGCGCTTCACCATCAGGTTCCCCGAGGACTATCCTAGAATCATTGAGAAGAATACCAAGGGCGAAGACGTTGCAAAGCCAGGCAAACCCCTGCAAATTGAGTTTGAGAAGACGACTGCATCCATTACCTTGGACGAGCAGTTCGACCTGACCGAAGACATGGAGCGCATTGCGCAGACTTGCGCCCTCCAGAAACGCGAGGCACTTGGAGCTATTCTGTCCTATGCCCTAGGCGAACGCGAGCTGCGGGATAGTTTGCACCTAGATGATGATGTACCTTTGCCAGAATACGATTCCCTGCCAGGAGAGGAGACTTCAAGCGACGAGGACGATATACCACATGAGGGCGAGTTCACTACTGATGTTATGCAATCCTCTCACACAAATGCTAATATTCCACTCCCCAATCAGTGTACTGCACGTTTCTCAACTTTTGGATGCCTCGTAGTAGCAAGGCTGCCCACGACCTCTACTGCACCTGCCTTGGGGGCCCTCTTTCGGATCGGTAGGACCCTTCGACATGGCCCAAGCAAGGACGACATATTCGATTCTTTTGGTCGTTTCAATGCACGTCCAGCACACGACTCCAACGCAGGCTCCTCTCCAGCATCGTCCGTCGGTTCTTGGGAATTATCAAGCTCTCCTTCGTCCAACTCGGATTCCGATCACGAGGTCAATGCGCACATTGGCAACTTTCAGCCCCCTTTGGCGTGGCAAAAGGCAGCGTCACGTTTCCAGTCCCGTCATTCTCTACCTTCGTCGTCTGGCGTGGCGAAACAAGTGCAAAAGCCCAGGTCACTCGTGTCCATAGTTTCTTTGGCGATTGATGATTTGGTTCCGAGTAAAAGGAGCCTTGCGGAAGAGTACCGAATCTTTGGTTCGGGACCTGAAATTTGCGAGCACAATTCTGGAGTTGCGAGGCGACACGGCCATGGCGATCTGGCGGATATCTGGATGCTTTGCAAACTAATTTTGAGTAATGAAGTACCACTGGAAATACTGCCCCAGCAATACAGAAGGGAGCAAGTCCTTGTTCTCGCCCGGAGAGCTCTCGTGAGGATCAAGCGCAAGGATAGTGGACTGGACCTTCAATTCGACGAGGCAGACACCGTGACCAATCCCAAACTGACCGGAAGGATCAAATGGGGCAATCATGCTGTCGTGACCTGGCTGATACCGGCATTATTTGAACATTTTGAACGTCTTGCTGATACTCAGATGCTTGCCATGCTATCCTGTATATTTGCAGAACCTGCAGCTCGCGAGGGAGCAACCTCTGCAATGGCCAAGATGAGACATTCTCATCTGCCCATGTCCATGGAGGCACCGGCTTTTTCACTAGACTACTTTGCGTCGTCTGATGCTGCTTGGAGTCTTTTTAAGCCGACGATTTCTGTTCCAACAACGCCTGCTCACTCGCGTCACGCAACTCCAGTGACCGACCTTGGTTGGTCAAAATCTCCCAAAAACGTTGGCGTCTATGGCAGCCATGGCAGCTCAAACGGTCCATGGGGAAGCGACACCATTCCTAGTGAACCCGTCACACCGTATTCGACTGGACACACTCCTCCCTTGATTTCGAGGGCATCTACCATTAGAAGTGCTCATACGACGACTCATACACCTTACTCTACCTCTCCAGAACAGACGCACGGTACACTAAAGAAGAGCTCTACGGCCAACTTTGCCAGTGCCGTAGCCGCCCTCTCACGGCCATTTGCAAGCGCAATGTCGTCTTCACCACCAGTCAAGTCACGAACAGAAGACCTTTCGACATCTGCGCCGACGAGCGGAGTCACCTGGGGCACCACGACCTTTTACGGGAGCGACAATTTTGATCGTCGAAGCCTAGCACCTTCCCGTGGCAATCACAGCAACAGAACGAGCTTCGGCCAATCGGACGTGATCAGCATGGACGAAATGTATGATTCAGATTCCGAATATGAGAGGATTGATGAAGAGGGTAGATTTGGCAGCGAAGGCACATCTGAATACACTCGTCCAACAACGCCAGGCGATGGCGACAATAACAACAATTCGGGTGGAATTAGGGTCAAGCTCAAGAATCAGGACCAATTCGACGACGAAGCATGTGTCAGTAGACCTTTGCTAGACATGAGCAAAGATTGGCTGCATCGTGCCTGGAGAGAGCAGTATGCGGAATTACTGGGTTGCTGGGGTCTCGTCAGTGCACGAGCAGAAGTGCTAAAGTTCAACGGCCTAGTCTCGTATTTCCCACCGGAAGCACCCAGGAACGTCTCAAAGACCGAAACATCGTACCTTTCAATCAACAAGGCAAGCAACGTAGAGACCAACACCCCGGCATCTGCGAGCCTCTCGAGAGCCTCAACAGCGCTAGCGCCTCCGTCTATAAATGGGGCCCAAGTCAAACGGACCCCTGCTGCGTCTTTGAGAAACTTCTCATTCAACCCAGAAGCAACAGAGTTCCAGCCAGGAACAGTGTCTTTTACGGCCGCCGAAACCCTTGCACCGCCCCCAGATGTCTACATACCCAGTGAGCAGTATTTGCAGCTTTCCATCCCAACGACGACTCCAAGTAAAGAGCTAGACGAGAGTCTCGGTGGTCTCGGTGCTTCTCCGGGACAAGACAGGCTGCTGCATCCACACGGCAGCCGGCAAGCTAGTAGACCCGACCTCTCGCGAAAAACATCAAATGTTTCGGCATCGTCCTGGGGTGTCGGCCATTCACCCTCAGCCGTAGCCACCGCATCGGCCGCAAAGCCAACCGAGCCCGAGCCCATCTACAGCTGCAGCATCTGCTGGATCCGTGTCTGTGGCCGCGTCTACCTTTGCCCCGCCTGTCTGCACGTAGCACACTTTGACTGCATGGACGACGAGATTGGCATGGACGATGGCGAGTGCGTAGTCGGATGTGGTTGCGGCTGTGGCTTTGAAGACGACGACGAACGCACAAGAATGGAGGCATACATTGATGAGGTCCGTGCGGCCAACGCTGCTGGCGTCGCTTGGGACGAGAGTGGCGGGTGGCTACAGCTAGCATCTACCGATGACGCACATGGAGATTTCCTACACGAGTCTGCGGGCAAGTCTGGAGCTGCCCACGACGACAAGAGAGAGCGAGAAAGAGAGCGAGTCACTGGCCGCACAAGCAAGACGACTAGTCCAACGCCGACGACGAGTACGATGAGAAAACGGAGAAAAGAAAAGAAGAAGCCGAGGGCTTCTGGATTGAGTTATTACTAATTTGTATTCATACTCAGAAGCGAATTCTGTTGTACGATACTATTTTGGTGGACGAACATCTATGTATTGCACGGCTGGGCGCAGGCCCGACACATCTGGGCATTTTTGCCGCATCGACGTTTATCACGACATATACAGCCCCTACTACCTTTACGCATCTGTACATTATTTCAAACATCAGCCACGGTTGTACATACTTTGCCTTTGAGCAGCATCTAGACTAATTCAGGGCGTCGAGACAGACTAGGCTCTCGATTCGAGCGTGTCTTAAGCATCTGCCATGCCGCCCCGCTGTGGCTGGGCGTTCCAGTTTGACAAAGGTTCACAAGCCGCAGCCTGGCCTAGAAAACGTCCAACAAAAGAACGCGATGAGACACTAATTGGCTAGATTCGAGTCGAGATGCGCATAGATGCAGCCAGACACGATCTAACGGCGACGCAGCTTTAAGCAGTGCAAATTGCTCGTGAATTGCCCACACCCTCGTTACGAGAGACACCAAAATAAGCAAGCACACGCGGCAGGATCTCGATGCGCGTGTAATAATGCTTACAGTGATCGTGGGTGCTTGACGGCCGGGGCATGGGGCGCGGAAGCCAATATGGCTCCCGCAAGGCTGATGGTTTGACCGTTGACGGGTGACAGGCTAGCAAGGGGGCAAGGCGGCTGTGACATGCATGCGCCCTGGGCTACAGAACGGCGACGGCTTCTTCCAGCGCACAGTGTGCCACAGTCCACGGACCCCTAGACTCGAGGCAGGTCGCGATGCACGAGCGAGCGTACAGAGCCTCTTCCAAGGGCGCACTCGATATTGGGCAGGTACCGATGGCGACCCACGACAGCGGGCGGGTGGTGATGATGCAGCAGGGCAGGGCAATGCAGCACACGCCGTCATGAATCCATGAATCCATGGCGCCGAGAAAAGATGCCCGAGCGTCGGCTGATCATCTACGCGCTAAGTCAAGCCTCCAAACCCCAGCTTCGACTCCACTTTAGATAGCGACCATCTCTCCGCTTCCGTCACCGTCCTGCGATCTTCCTCCGAGTCGGCCTGTCACTAACGTGTCGCTCTTCACTGGCCACGGAGACTACTCCATGCTGCCGCTCCCACGTAGCGTGCAGCTTCATCGTGGCATATGGCGGAGACTGTCACCATCGCATCGCCCTCCTTCGCCTTGAATGCGTCGGAGCCTGTTCCGAAGATCTCCACGGCGATCAAGAGGCCCGCTCGCCCTGCGCTGTCTGCGGCCAAAAATGTGACCAAGACGGTAGTCGCAGCAGGCGTGACCAAGCGGAAGCAGTCCAAGAGCCGCAACGGTATGCCCACTGAATTCCTCGTCCAGTGACCTGCTTTGGGTGGAAGCAGGCTCGATGCAATAATCTGTAGACTACTGATGCTGATGCTCGCTCCTAGGATGCATCACCTGCAAGAACAAGCGTCTCAAGTGTGATGAGACAAAGCCGACCTGCCAGCAGTGTGCACGGCGGGCAGTGACATGCGGAGGCTACAAAAAGGACTTCAAATGGCGGCCCTTTGAAGAGCCCAGCGCCTCGAGCAAGCTGCCTGCAAAAGCACGAAGAGGTTCATCACCCCTCCCAACTACCACCACGCCATGTACTGACCCTTTCCAGAACCTGATACAGCGTCACTGAGTGCTGCCCCCTCGAGCAGCCAGAGCACAACAGGCTTCTACGAGTCACACTGTGCATTCGGCGGCCCACCGCAGAACCAGCACGTTTACTATGCCCCACCGCCAGCCCACTATGCCTCGCTGCACAGCGCCCCGTTGCAGAGCTCATTCCAACAGTGCTCATACCCGCCAGCAGAAAGCTATTCGGCACCACTGTCATCTCCGTACCTGACTACCCCCCGGGCAACATCACCTGCAAACTCGTATGCACCAGATTCTGGCTCCCTCGCGGGCTCCCAGAGTACACATGGCTCAGAAAGCGTTAGGTCGAGGAAGAAAAAGACTACTGGGCCTTCCAGTGTATCTTCGGGGCAGTCGCCACGCCTAGTAGATCTTCTGCTGCCCGGCACTGATCTCAATGCGCCGCCTGAAGAGTACAGCACCTTTGTTTCCCAACACGAAGCCGTCTACCAGCCCACCGGACATACTCCGCCAGCAGACTCGTTGCATGGCGATATCGAAGAGGTGCCACGCAATACAAGCTCTGATCAAGAAGCCTGGGTCATGCGACACCCTTCTCCCGCGTCCTCTGCCTCGACGAGCTCTTCGTCAGATTCGCCTGCCATGCCAATGCTTGTGCAACCTCAGTTCTCCCTTGCTTCGCCAGAACACCTCACGCGACGGTACGATCGAGACACGTGTGGCGTACTGTCGGTCAAGGACGGTCCAACCGAGAATCCCTGGCGCACCCTTGTCTGGCCACTTGCGCGCGACTGTCCTGCATTGTATCATGCAATCGCGTCCATGACGTCGTTCCACCAGAGCAAAGATATGCCCGCAATGCGAATCCAAGGAATCGATCACATGCGCAATGCTGTTCATGCACTAGCCGCTGGTCTGCAAAACATGCGCTTCGATGCAGCCATTTCGACCACACTTGTGCTTGCCTTCTCAGAGTCATGGGATCAGCACATTAGCACTGGCATCAATCACATCAAGGGCGCCAAGATCCTAATCAACCAAGCCCTCGTGCAACATCGGGCAACACCGAAACAAGGTGAAGAATGGGTTCGCCTCAAATTTCTCTGCAACACCTGGATCTACATGGATGTCATTGCTCGCCTAACTTCTGCCGACGATGACGAGAATAATGATGTAGATTTTGTTCATGACAGCATCTACGCAAACGGCGAAGTGGACACCAAATTAGACCCCCTAATGGGTTGTGCACATACGCTGTTTCCCATTATTGGTCGCGTGGCAAATCTGGTCAGAAAAGTGCGGCGGACTGACAGCAATGGGCCAACCATTATATCACAAGCCCTCCATCTCAAATCACAGCTCGAGGAATGGACGCCGCCATCCTTTATTGAGGATCCTGAGGACGAGACGACCAGCCCGCACGATTCAATCAAGACGGCCGTCGCCTACCAATATGCTACGCTGCTATACCTCCACCAGGCCGTACCTGAAATCCCATCACTCTCTTCACAAGTCCTAGCAAAACGCGTGCTTTGCGAGTTGGCTACTGTAGAGCCACGTTCCCGCTCTATCATTGTGCAAATTTTCCCACTCATGGCAGCTGGATGTGAAGCCATGGACCAGGAAACTCGCGAATGGGTCAAGGAGCGTTGGGGAATCATGTCGTCGCGAATGAAGCTGGGCATCCTGGAAAAGACACTCGATGTCACCAAGGAAGTTTGGATCCGCCGCGATGCCTACGCCGCAGACCGTAAGATGCTAGAAGAAATGCGGAGTGATAGCTTCTCACCAAACACGCCGCTCAAACGTGACTTTGACAGCTTTTTCGACGACTTCCAAACCGACGGCGACTTTTGCTGGACAGACGGCAGCTCGAAACGCAGAGCAATCGACTCTTTGTCGTCATACACTGGTCCCATAGCGAGCCCGCTCATTGCAGAGCCATCCAGGGCAAGGCAAATGTCGAGCAGCCACGCTGAATACCTCGAGCACGATTTCACAGTAAAGGGCCGCTTGCATTGGCTAGGCGTGATGAAGGACTGGAACTGGGAAAGTATGATGGACCCGTACCCGCAAATCTATTATCCCGCTAACCTCGACAGTTCTTCTCGGATAACGACTCTTCTTGCCAGTCCTACACACCTCTTCTCCTCACGACCGTGTCACGCCTCGCGTCGTGCCATGCGCGATTTCACGACTTCTCTCTCTTTGGCAGTGTTTCTTACAGCGAGCACCAGCATTTTACACTACCATTGTCGATGACCAACTTAACGCCACCATCACATGATTGTACGTTTTTCTTCTTTCGGTCCACACACAAATCCTTCTTGTCTATTCCTGGCGCAAAACATGGATTATATTGGTCAGACATTGGCCTGGGGAACTGGGTATATGTTCCACGGCCCTAGGCAAATCTGAAATTTACCCAAGGTTATTGTGTCTATAACGCAATCATGCATGCATGCGGGGATGAAATCGCACTTAATGGCTCATTTTTCTTCTCGGATGTTTGGAATAGCTACACTCGGCAAGCCGAATAGATAATCTACTTGGTCCGCTACTGTAATCGGATACTTTGTGCTCAGTCGCATTCCCTTTCACATGATGTATTCGTCGTCTAATACTTGTCGTTCCGGAATACCCTCCGTCTTGCATCACCTGGGCGTCGATTCAACAACGTGCCCGCACGACATACACGGCATCTGAGTGGCGTAGACACAAGACAGTAGGACTTGTTACTGTGGCTGGCTTTGGACGGGTGTCAGAATGCACGCCACTGGTTGCAGACAGGCAGCCACTTGGATGACAAACATACGCAGTCGCTCAACTTGAACGAATTGTGATCAAACACCCAACTACACCTAGAAAAGAACGACATATTCCATGTCGATACCGACGCGAAGAGCACAAATTCAGCCACAGTTACAATTCGCTTCAGTCTGCCGGATCCCATCACACCGGATACCCACCATCCTGCCCTGGCAATGCACCACCAACACCAGTTAACACCCGATGCATATCATGCTCGATTCCACCACCTCGAGCACTAACTAGCAAACATGAAACTTCGCAATACACTCTCCTTCCAACACCCACTGCAGATGCCAAGCGGTACGACGCGGGTATCTGCATGGAATATCGTCTCGTGACCGCGTACAATGCAGTAAGCCTCGAGTCTTGCGATACCTCGCACGGCCGAGAGAGTTGCGCGTGCTTGGTGCGATGGGCCGGTGAGGGTCACGCTGCATGGGCGGGTCTGGGCATGAACTGTAGGTACTGAAGATAAGGGGTGGTAGAAGCACTGATTCGATAATTGCAGAAGGAGAGAGGGGTGGATTAGGTGAGTTGGGTTACCATCATGACGACATGGAATGGGTAGATCGACGAGGATATGTACATGCATGCATGTATACGGTATACGATATGCTGCTTGATTGGGAGGTGTATGCAGCAGAGTAAGTAGGTGGGTATCCGCTTCGCAATACCTTCTCGAACAACTACATCCGCGCGATACATGCTTCCAGCCGCGTTGGATAACAAACGTTCCCCTGCACTTCTCCCCCCTCTCGCATCATGTAGACACATATCTAAAAGTCGTGCCCCAATCCACACCCCGCTGAAATACCCATGACAACATACCACCCCTTCCCATGGCAAACACACACGCGAACAAATAGTCGGCATGTAGTCTTGGCACGGCTCATCACGTTACTAACCCTCCCTCTCAACAGCGACACCGACACATTGGTGGCGTTTTCTCCTGGGGATACGGTACCGGCTCCTGCTGCGGTGCGAGGGCTGGGATGGCGCGCGGATGTAACAGTGACAGGCGGGGTGCTGCTGTGCGAGGTCACGAGGGCGAGGGGATAATGACGACAATGCTTGACCTATGGAATTGGGATCGGGGGAAGCGCGAGGATAGGTTGGAGAGTTTGGGATCGGTGGGATGGAGAATAATTTACAGTTGTTGTATGGATGTAGGATATGCCGTAATAGCCTAGATGGAAGAAAATGCTCGACTCGAAGAAAATGCCGGATCCAGATAGCACACACTACTCCTCATCCTCATCCTCGCTCTCCGCCCCAACTTCCTCGTCATCACTTCCCAAATCACTCAACTCGCTACTCTCCTCCGTCACACTCAGCGCCGCCTCGCTCTCATCACTAACCACCGCCTTCTTCTTGCCCTTCCCACTCGCCTTGGCCTTGGCCTTGGCAGGCGTTCCCTCACCATCCCCTTTCCTCCCTCCACTCCTCTTGACGAGGTGCTCAATCGGACATCCCTCATCCCAGCCCGCACTAACCTCGCTCGTAATCGCCCTGCACCGGGGACAGCTCTTGCCATGGCGAATCAGCAGCTGGTGCAGCGGGTACTTGAGATCGTCGGGCACGCGAACTTCGCAGTGCGCATATGTCGAGTTGCGGTTAGGGCCAGGGAAGACGGCGCCGGGTTTGGCGGTGGGTGGCAGGCCGGTGGGATCGCCGGGCGATGGGACCCAGCCGAGCCATTTGCATAGGCGGAAGACGTGGGTGTCGACGGCAAAGGAGGGGCGTTGCAGGCAGAAGAGGAGCACGCAGGAAGCGGTTTTGGGGCCAATGCCTGGGTAGCGGGTGAGGTGGGAGAAGGCGTCGTCGGTGGAGAGGAGGTGCAGATGGTCGAGGGTGACGACGTCATTGTCTGCCTTTTCCTTTTCTTGTTGCTGCTCTTCTTTGGACTCGTTTTCTTCGCCGGCTACGGTTGCGCTGTCGGATGCGAGGGCTTCGCGGCGGGCTTGGTTTTCTTCCCATACCATTTGCAGAATCTTCTTGATGTCCTTGCTTTTGACGTCTGCGAGACCGCCGGACTTGATCGCCTCAAAGACATCTTTGGTGTCGGCGAGACGCACGGCGTTCCAGTCTACGCTGCCTTTTCCAATGCCTGACTTGAGCACACCGAAGCGCGCGACGAGGCCGGCAAAGGCGCGAGATGAATTGGTGCCGGAGGTTGCTGCTGACAGACGCGTGCGAATCAGAGCGTCCAGAACAGAGGGGACTTCACCACATCCAGACACTTCAAGCGATGGCATGGGAACGACCTTGGGAGCTTCAACTTTGCCATGGACCTTTTCGAGGAGTCGAGTCACTTCTTGACATTCTTCTGCGGTAGGATGCGGGTAATTTGGGTACGGCGTTTTGCCAGGTGTGAGACCGTAGTCGTTCTTCTTGGCTTTGGCCTTTTTCTTCGGCAAGGCATCTGTGGTGGTGGTGGCTTTTGCGACAAGGTCGTCGACATCTTCCTTCTTGACTTTGGCGCTCTTCCTGGGTGTTGCTCGTTTCTTCGCGGGTGGATCATCTCCTGTCGATGCTGCCTTGGATGAAGCATCTGGGACAGCAGGGATAGCTCCTAGACCGTGAGGCAAGTCATTAATGTCTTCCCACTTGACGGCACTCTTCTTGGCCCTCTTGGTGCTCTTTGGCGTAGCGGGCGCCTTTGCTGGAGCCTCGACATCACCGTTCTCATCTTGCTTGGCTGCCTTCCTCTTTCGCGCGCGAGGGATGGGCGTTGAGGGACTTGATAGTTGCACCGGCTCTTCTTTGACAGTTGCTGGCGGCGCAGGTTGCGCCTTGGCTACCGAGCTCCTGGTAGCTCTCACCATGCTAATTGATCTCTTGAAGAATTGATGGGTTTTGTATGCGCTTGAAGAAGACCTAAGGAGGCGCAATGTGAGAGACAGCTTGGGTTGTAATAAGAGCAAGTTATAACAACGTTGTAGGCCGGGAGCTGTAATTTATAGGACGGGGCCACGGATTATCCTCGGGAGCAATTGTTTGCCATTCACAGTGAAAGGTAGAGTGAGAACTGAAATGGGAAGCAATTGGAGACAGCAGGGGCGATTGGGACGCAGATGGATGACGTCGTCGATGTGATTGGCGTTTGGACTGTGGCTTATGCAGGAACAGGGCTAGCGCGACGGGCCTCGGTCCCGCATATCGGAAATCCGTCATCTCTCCGCTAAGGTTGCCCCACGTTCTCACCATCCCACTACTACATCCTCTTCCGTCTGCACCTATTGGACAACTTCGATAACTTGCAAATCGCCATGGCCAAGCCTTTGATTGTTCCCGCTTTGAAGCGACACACTGCTACTGTCATCGTGGCCCATGGGCTCGGTGATAGTGGGGCTGGATGGTACGCGTCTCGGTATCGTTTGTACGCGTAGGTGCTGATAGAGCGCAGGATATTCCTCGCGGAGAACTGGCGACGACGCAGCAAGTTCGAAGAGGTCCAGTTCATCTTCCCGAGTGCCCCGAGTATTCCAATCACCCTGGTATGTACTCCTTTGCTATACCCGAGCCTGGTATACAGTCGCGTTCCGGCAGCTAACGGCTCTCTAGAACATGGGCATGCGCATGCCAGGATGGTACGATATCAAGTCACTAAGCACCCTCGACGACCGCGAGGAAGATGAATCAGGCATCATCAAGTCGCGCGACTACTTCCACTCCCTCATCGACCAGGAGATCGAAAAGGGCATTCCCGCGAACCGCATCGTCATTGGGGGTTTCTCGCAAGGTGGAGCCATGTCACTGTTGTCAGGTGTCACATACAAGAACCAGCTCGGTGGCACCTTCGGTCTGAGCTGCTACTTGCTGCTCCAGAAGAAGATCAAGGACATGATTCCTACCGACAACCCGAACCAGAACACACCCATCTTCATGGGCCATGGCGATGCCGATCAAGTAGTGGCACACAAGTGGGGAAAGAAGAGCGCCGACGTACTCACAGAGCATGGCTACAAGGTCGACTTTAGGACTTACAAGTATGTCATCCCTAAGTTAACACACATAACGACTAACGCGCTTAGGGGTCTCGTCCATTCTGCCGACGACAGCGAGATTGATCATCTCGAGGCCTACCTCAACCAGCAGATTCCTCCACTCGGAGACGTCAAGACAGAGCCGACGCTCTGACTTTCTCGCGACCCTACTGCCCTTACGACGAACGAAATTACGACAGCATTGGTGATACTTGTCAGTTTGGTGGTCGCATTGTATGCGTGGATTAAGCGACCAAGTGTTGGTGCAGAGAAAGCAAAGACGCCGTCTACTTGAGCTAGCATGGCATTACCCGTTCTCGTTCGTTCACATACCCAAGCACATAAGACTACGCCAAATATACCATGTTCCTGACATTGCACTGTACCAGTAATCAGAAGAGCTCCACCAAAGCACTCTCATGTTGCGCGCTATTATTTTCAATGCTACTAGGAGCGGGGGGGGGGAAAGATGACTAGAAAGAACTGTGTACCTACCAACAAGGCTCGGTCGTCTACTAGGCATACATCGCAGGAATTTGAAGTCAGTTGTCGAGTGGAACACATAAAGAAGATATTGAACGACTCTGCTGACTGGAAGAAAACAGAACTACCCGCGCACCTTTTCGCTCCCTAATATAACCCAAACAAACCACAAGTCCCTCAACAAACCCAGCACGCCTTAAATGCCTTGGGTTCAGCTTGCAAGATAAACTGTGTAAGGATTGCGAGTATCCTCTTTTGCTCCACGGTTCGAATCGCTGGTGTGGTGTCTTATTTTGCCTTTTTGCGCTCATGGAGTGTGTGTGTTTCAGTGATGAAGTGAAGGTAGCGCGGGCAATTATTTTCTGACCAGCATCCCGTGAACACCTCAAACCCCTCCTCGACGCATTTCAAGCAGTGAGTTGTCCTGGTCTTGCAAGTGCTGTCTTGTTTCTTCCTGGTTGCGTCGCCATTGTGCATTGGTCTCCTTCGGTTCCCTGGTGAAGAGTATGCGTCCACCTACATAGGATTCGTCAGTTCAATGAATTTTTTCGTGAACTCATTGGCTGCTCACGTTGTGCTTGGCTTCGTAAGCAAGACTGCAAATGCTTCCAAGTAAATCCGATGATGAAACAAGCGAGTGCGATACCGACGCCAATGAGGGCGATGATTGCCTCTTTCGACCAAGGGTCAGAGGCGGGTGTGCTAATGAAAGCATGGGGTACGACAGAAGACGAAAGTGGGAAAGCCTCGACTCCAAAGCTACAGAAAAGAACAAGATATAGTAGTCAATGATCTGTTTGGATGAACATTGTTATTATGGAAGCACGCCAAGAAGCGCCAGGTGTTTTCGAGCTCTGGATTCTGCTGCTTCATCTCGGGGAACTCTTGTCCTCCATACATGAGCACACCGGGTGACCGGTTACGGTGGCTTGAGCTCAGTCCACAGATGTAAGCACTAATATCTCAATTCGATGACTGCGTACATGGTGGCTATGTAGTGAAAGTCGATTTTGATCTAAGCCCTCATCTACATGTTGACTGAACAGTACGGAATGGCTTGATTGGGTACATCAGACCATTCAGAATTGAAGTAGCTAGTAAACGCAGCATATACAATGTCACAGCCGTGAAGCTCCAGCTCGTCTTAGCTCTACCCATTGATTGAACCGCACCCAATCGGGGTAATGTTCGCGCAGTATCCGTCTCGTCTCATCCTGGTATCGCGGAAGATTGACGTCGACACTAGTCCACCAGTTCTCATCGTCCGCATGTCGATTGCGCGGGAAGATCTCTGCATCCAAAGTTAAGTATTGTGAATGCTGAAAATTTCCAGGTGGGGTAGGCTTGCTTTTAAAGTGGAAGGACAGCCATGCGCGTAAGCGTGGCCATGCTAGACCAATAATGAAGCAAGCGAGGGCTGTGCAGATGCCCACGACGGTGATGACTGCTTCTATCGACATGTCGTTGGTTGTACTCTGGGCTTCGCTGGTGGTGACCGGTACAGGGACGGCGGTCGATTCCGTCGCTGGGTATGCAAGCACCTGTACCCATTGCATAGAGAAAAGGAACCAATATGTATAGTATGCTTTCATATCTGATGACTGAGAAAGTCTTGAGACTGCAAAGGGATAAAAATTTAGCTGTAATCTTAGGCTGTATGAATGTTGAAGTTAGATTGGTAAATCATATTGTTGCTTGTGGATAAAAAGCAGATTGAAGTTCGCACTCCCGTGAATGTATATAAGCAAGCCTTAAGGGCGACAGGTCACCGGTGTGCGATATGGACCAATGACCTATTATCTCCGCCATTAGCGGCTGTTTGGCCTTGGTACTGAGTTTTGAGGTCGTAGGTATCGGTCCTTTACCTATATTGTACCTTTCTTTCATCACGGCGCAGGTCATGTTCTACATCGGAACAGACTTACACCTTTATCAACGCGCAGCTTTGAAGCTTGACATCCATCTGAGCGCACACAACATACGAAATTGCGTTAAAAAAGTGCTCATGATGTATTAACGAAGAAAAGTCAACGTATGACGGAAGGCTCACACCTCGCTCCCGAGGTCTTCATGCGCTTCCAGAAAATTTCCCTCATTCCCATCTAGATTTTCAATTTTCTGTACCTCGAATTCGACTCGCGATGTTCTCAGTAAGATCGCACGTCACACTGACGCGCGTGGTGAGACGAACAGTGGGTGACGTCAATCATATACGCGCAACGCGAAATATTACAACATCGACGTCTCAATCAGTACACTTCATTCCACAATCACAACTTCACATACACGCTCGCGCAAGAATACAGCAGACTGCAGATCAACTACAGAGAACATACGTCACCATGTCTAACAACCAAGATCTGAAGATGGACCAGGTGTTCAACGTCAAGGACAAGGTCGCTCTTGTTACCGGAGGAGGATCAGGCATCGGCTTGATGATTACTCAGACGCTTGCAGTCAACGGCGCCAAGGTGTACATTGTTGGCCGGACGGAGGAGAAGCTTGATAAGGTCGTTGAGGTACACGGCAAGGATATCGCAGGCCAAATCATTCCCATCGTGGGTGACGTGTCGACAAAGGCTGGTGTCCAGTAAGTCTTAAAATAACTGTATCGCTCGCGAAGTGTTGCTGACAGTCATACAGGAAGCTTATAAAGGAGATTGAGTCGCGGGAGAAGTGCCTCTGCATCTTGGTAAACAATGCTGGTATCGCCCCCGGAAAGACCTCAACGGACGTTGAGAGCGCAGAAGAGTTGAAGAAGAACTTGCTCGAACCTACCGACGAGAAGGAGTGGCTGGATGTATATCAGACCAACGTCGTTGGACCCTTTCTCATGAGCGTCGCATTCCTTCCGCTACTTCAAAAGTCGACGGAGACGCACAAAGGGTACAGTGGTACGATTGTGAACATCTCCAGTATCTCAGGCCACATCCGGATCTCGCAGAACCACTTCTCTTACAACGCCAGCAAGGGCGCGACAATCCATCTGAATAAGATGCTCGCAACTGAGATCGCGAAAAACGGCATCAAGGTTCGCGTCAACAGCATCGCACCAGGTGTTTTCCCCTCAGAAATGACCACAAACGATAGCCGAGACGACAATCAGAAGTCCGAGATGCCAAAGGAGCACAAGGAAGGACTTCCAGCACAACGACCGGGCAACGACCGCGATATGGCGGCAGCGATACTCTTTGTCGTGGGTTGTCAGTACCTGAACGGCCAGACGGTGACGGTCGATGGTGGATACGCGATCCAGGTTGGAAACTGAGGTGCTTCCCCAGCGTTATTCCTTTCTTTTCTTCCATAGGCGAGCAAAGCGTCGAAAATGTACGATACGAGAAAGACGCAAGGAGACGCATGATGCATGACAAGAAATGCCACTCAAATCTCCAAACAAACTCGAATAGACTTTAGCGCAACTCGAAATAGCAATAAAGCCATCTCACACGAAGCTCCACTTGCCCAGTTCTTCGCTGTCAAAGTGTCAAACTAAACTCACGGCTTCGCGCGCGCTGTCAATATGTCAGGGGCGCCATGTTAATTGAGGGCATTTAGAAGAGGTGTACTTAAGCTTAAAGAGGCTTGCACTAATTGTGTAAGTAAATACTGGTCGACACTTCCACAGGAAAATCTCGCTTTGTTTGCCAATCGTATTCAAGTCGTAGAGGATAAGCTAAAAGACAACAGTGCTCTTAGTGTACAACCCCTGTCTTCCCGAGGTCATACATGCAATCCTATTATCAGGACATCGAGTCCCTTTCTAGGAAAAAAGGACAAAGAGACTGAGGAAGCGGAAGCTCGCCACAAAGGAAAAGCTACAGCAGTGACTTGGCCTTAGTGGCGCTTTCAACGACTCGAGAACAAGGCAGAGAAATCTACATTTAGTATAAGTCATGCATTCAGCCATAATATGCGAGCCTAACCCTATCTATCTCCGGTCTTGCAAAAGCAAAAGATCAATTACATTATTTTTACTTCATCATGCGTTCGAGATCCGAAATTTTCCAAAAGCACTTTGGTACGGCTTCGCGGGCTGAAGTAGTTCAGCTCACCAACAACGTGGGGACGCGATAATGCCTTTATCATCCTGGGCAAAACTCCAAGTCCCATATTATGTGCCCAACCACCCCGTCCTACCTTCAGTCGAGGAAATTGAGCACACGATGAAGGAATATCAATATCCACGCCCCAGTGTCTTTGCCTGTCCGCCTTCTGTCTGCAAGTTGGGCGACCTCATCATAAAGAAAGATATAACAGGGCTTGCAGTTCAGGTAAATACATTGTTGTAATGCCACCTTCTCATGGCAAATATGTGCCAGGGATCGACCCGCAGCCCGGTTGAGGGATGATAGATAAGGCAGTTCAATAGTTCTCGATTGTTGTCGGTGTCATCCTAAGTCCTCAGAACGAGACTATCTAATATACTAACTGCTTACTTCATCCTCCGATCACGTGCGCAACTACTACACCACAACATCTAACTTGTCGTGTCGCTCCCCAGCACACGTCTCTAAACCTAAAGCCACAATACTAACTACGCGCTAGGAAGCAGAAACTCTACTATGCCTCCGCGCCCATTCTACTGTGCGCGCCCCAGAGCTCTACGCAGTGCTCACGAGCGAAAAAGCGTCTGGCGTTACAGTATACTACCTGGTGATCAAGTACATAGACGGCTTCGCTCTCTCAGCAGATAAATTCCTGAGCATGTCATCCACCACACAAGCGAAGATAATCACTAGTTTATCCAACCAATTGTGTCTCATACGTGCCATACCCTCGCCAGGCTACTACGGCCACGTATACAACCAAGGCTGGCGTTCAACACATAGAACGATTACGAGCAATTGCTCTACTTTGTGCAGACCATATGATACCTACGACGCCTTTGCACAGGCAGCATACAATGCAGCTGAGCTATCTGCCGCCAAGCGTTACATTTCACCCGACCTCTACGAGGATCAAGTGAGCGATCTGATCGCTTTCAAATCCGTGCTTAACTGCTGCGCGGGCCGGGATCCACGCTTCACGCACCTTGATATACAGATGAGAAACATGATTGCTACCCCTATTGAGGGGTCGTCCGAAGGAGATGCTCAGGACTGGGAAGTTACCATGATTGATTGGGCGGATGCGGGCTGGTTTCCGGCATGGGCACAGGCTGTGGTGCTGCGCGGGAAGTTGCACTTGTTCATGCAAGACATGAAAGATCACGAGGAAGAAAGATTTGAGCTTGTGGATGCAATTTGGAAGGACCTGGGTGAGCAAAGTTATGCAAATGTAGAGAAGGTGTTTTGGGAACTTATTGGCTCTGCTGGTTATACGGTAATGTAAATACATAAGCTGGTAGGTCACTTGAGCTATATAGTCGTGGAAATATCAGTTGTTGTTTTGCATATGCAAGCCGTACCAGTGGCTTCGTGTGCCGTGTATACCACACCTATCGTGCTGATCACATGTCCTAGACTATGTTTCCATCATTGATGTTCCAAACCATCAAGTGTTCAGTTCCCAGAGATAGCAAGACTCCAGCTCGCCAGGTTTCGAACAAGTTTGCTGAAGGCATTGGGGCGCTCGTAGCCGTGTGAGTAGGTATTGGTTCGGACCTACAAACATGAGTAAAGATGTCCACTTCCTGGAACCACCCACGCTCTTCTGCAACGATCATAGGCGAGAAGTGCTTGTTCTCTTCGACGGCCGGCATGTTTTTGTGCAAAGTATTGAACTGTTTGCATGCTTATTAATGTCTAGTTTGCCTCAAAGCTCGAAGCCTCGGCTTAAAGTAACCATATGTCTCAACTGTTCCCATACCAGATCGCCTATCTATAAGTTCAGGTTTCCAAGCCTTCCTACACTTTGAACACTAGTGACCGATATCGTGCCACGGGCGCCGAGTCCCAGTATTATTTAGGCGTGTACTGGTGCAAATGTAGCGCCTCAGCTAAGACTATGAATTCGAGATCTTCTGGCAACATTCAGTCGTATTCTAAAATCCCAAATGCAAAGATAGGCTTTCCAAGTGGTTTCGCATTAGCTTTTGACGCTCAGATCTCAAATGTCACCACTGCATCAGGATTTGATAGTGCTATTTCAAAACGTTAGTCCGCCACAGTTGAGACCCGTCACGAGAACCTCATTAAAATATGACAAAGAATACGGCCGTTGTATGTAAGCCCAAACAGAGAATGAGACAACTACACAGCCACGATAGGAGCACGAGCCTCAGTAAGACGGCACTGGTAATCTGCCGACCATCCTCCCGACTCTGCTTACATCCTTATTACCAACACTCAAACATTCCAATGCGAACAGTCACGAACGATTGATCGGTCCGAGGTCAATTACTCCACTGTGCGGCAACAATTGCTCTATAAGTTCAAGAGGCGAATGTGATACGATTCATTTCGCAACCAACACTCTCGGTCAATAATGTATACACTCGTCTCGTGACCAACAGCGCAATGAGGGTGTTGCAAAGTGTTGCAAGATACAATCATGCGCCTTGAACTGGGCATCTCCCAACTGCTGCGGCATGGGTCCATGGGCTTGGAGAGTTTGTTGGAGAGACGAGGCTGATGCGTCTGGGGCTGAGAGGAATTGGAGTCGACAGGCCTGTAATCACGTCGGACGTTTAGCATCTCGAGATGGAATCACTAAGCTTACTGGGAACTGATGCCCGAGCGCTGACGAAACCCTTGCTGGGCGTCTGGGTTGTGTTTCGTAACGTAAGGCTCAAGCGTTCAAAGACCGAGGGCACTGATGTGGATAACATGATCTTGATATGTACGAACGTCTAAGCAGTATATACGGCAGGAATGATATCAACGCCATGAGATGCAGGTCATAAGCATGAACAAGCAAACAAAATCGTCAGCAGACTCCGCCCAAAATGGTATCAAACAAAACGTCGCATGTCCATGACAGATCCAAAGCAATCGAAGCCTGCCTTTTTTGTCTTTCCAGAACCTTCTATAAGCCCTTGAGTTCTCTATACATCTTTTTGTGTTGCTCGAGGAAGAGGAATGTAAGGATCGTGTGGGGCCCAACGCGTATGAAGCTCGGTACCCAGCCCTTGAACATCCAGCGAATGCCTTCTTGCTTGGTAATTTCTGTGACCAGACTAACGATGCTCTGGTGTGCATTCGAGCTCATTACGCGTGTCTTGATAACGTCTACTGGCGAGCAGATTGTTGTTGCAACGAAGCCGGCCAAGAAGGAGGCGGTGAAATGTGTCGATAGGCCGTCTTTCAGAGGTGTATATTCCAGAAGCGTCCGCTTAAATCCATCGTACGTAGCCAATTGTCCGACAGTCATCAATACGGCTCTTGAAGAGTTTGGCCATACGCCTTTCCACAGACTGCCCACGCCTTCTTCGCGCGCCATGCGCAACACACCGTCTACTGCGTTCTTGTAGTTCCGCCGTTGTTCCCGTGGTAGAGCAGCATCGTTTTGCATTCGTACGTTCAGGATGTCTCCAGGGTTGCCTGCAATTCCGCCGAGAAGACCTGATATTGAGGCCATGCCGACAAGTGTGAGGAAGGAGGGTTTCTTTTCGGACGTAGTCACGCGCGCTTTGAGAGCTTCGTATACACCGAATCGGGTCATGCTATAAGTCGCTTGGCGAAGTTGTGCCGCAGAAATCTGCAGGCCGAGTTAACCATGTTCGAGCATAAGGGCGTGAGAAGCATACACCGCGATACAATGCCATGACACCGTCATTTCTTGCAACATGTCCAAACATTTGTAACATATTCATCCGTACTGCGCCATGTGCTTGTGTTTGTAGTCGGACCTTGGTTCGTGAGTGTGATGGCGCGATGGGTTTCATAGCTTTAGAGTACCTTGACTGCAGACTAGTTAGCCAATGTCATAAAATATCCCTCAATAGACATACCGAGATCCAATGGGTGTGTAAAGAATGTGGCGAAGCAACTTGCGCTTCCACCAAACCAAAACGGATATGATATCGCTGTGACCTTCACATCTTTGCTCTTAGTGATTTCAGGTGCGCTCACCTTCTTAGTGAGGGCCGCCATAGTGTTCGCAAAAGATGCAGAAGCTGCATGCAATCGGCACAGAGACCAGCGACCTTAATAGCGAGCGATGGTCGAGTGAATGCTCCAAGTCGGCTGTTGTTATGTGACCGAGCGAATTCGAGAAGCGAACTAGACGTCATTCGGCAAAACATGCGTTCGGCAATGGGCCGGGCTTGGCAGTAGATGAACCGCGTTGGACGCGACGAAGAACTCGAAATAATCAGCATCAAGAAATGCGAATACTGCTATCGTCAACGGCAAGCTGCCGCAATCTAAGCCGGTATGCGTCGCTAAATGTGCAACGCTCGTCATTGTCTTCGCGGCCGTGGCTGCAGGCATTGAGACAGAATTCTTCTGGTAAGTTTGCTGTCATGTGATCCAGCCTCAAGGACGCGTGCCGACAGATGGTGTCGTAGCAAAGGTCGTCGAGTGGATATCCTACGACACACGACCTGTCACAAGCTCTCTGTTCTGGAACAGACAATCGGAGTGCGTAACTGGGTCCGTCAAGGCATTGTCTAAAAATGGCCAGGCACAACACCAAAAGAAATCAAAATCGAAGGCAGGACTTACAAGACCGAT
This sequence comes from Parastagonospora avenae f. sp. tritici 18332-5, assembly GCA_022559985.1. Classification (NCBI taxonomy): domain Eukaryota; kingdom Fungi; phylum Ascomycota; class Dothideomycetes; order Pleosporales; family Phaeosphaeriaceae; genus Parastagonospora; species Parastagonospora avenae. Next base: position 787,703 of record JAFJTR010000003.1, on the reverse strand, counting down.
GAGTGGACAAACACACCCGCGAGCATTCTTGAGGTTGTCCCTCGAAAGTTGCACCTTCAACCAGACCACCCGTTGACCATTACCCGAAAACTCATTGAATCAAGATTTCCCGGCTACAAAACTCACAACGATCTCTTTCCGATTGTGACAACAGCACAAAACTTCGACTCTCTAGGCTTTCCATTGGATCACGTCGGAAGGAATCGCACTGATACGTACTACATCAACAAGGAGACTGTACTGCGGACTCACACTTCGGCACACCAGGCTGATACTTTCCGCAACAATGAGAGTGAAGGCTACTTGATCAGTGCGGATGTCTACCGACGAGATGCGATTGATCGAAGCCACTACCCCGTCTTCCATCAAATGGAGGGAGCACGGACGTGGGACAGGCAACAAGCAGGAAGAGATGGAAAGTCAGTCGCCGAGGTGATTTGGAATGATGTGAAGAAGCTACCAAAGCACGATATCGCTGTCGAAGACCTCAACCCACCATATCATATTGAGCGCAATCCATTGCAGTCTAGACATGCTCCAGAAGAAGCTGAAGCCATCGCGGCCCACCTGAAACGGAGCTTGGAAGACATGGTCGTTACTATTTTCAATGCTGCAAGAGGCGCTACGGACACAGCCACCCTCGACGAACCACTCCAGGTGCGCTGGGTAGAAGCCTATTTCCCCTTCACCTCACCCAGCTGGGAGCTCGAGGTATTTTGGCAAGGAGACTGGCTCGAAGTTCTAGGTTGTGGCGTCGTTTCACAGCCCATCCTCGATAATGCTTCAGTGCCGAACCGCGTCGGCTGGGCCTTTGGCATTGGCCTCGAGCGCATCGCCATGCTCCTCTATTCGATCCCCGACATCCGTCTCTTTTGGTCCAAGGACACGCGCTTCCTATCCCAATTCAGCGAAAGCCAGCCTATCAGACGCTTCGTGCCCTTTAGCAAGTATCCAGCGTGCTTCAAAGACGTAAGTTTCTGGCTGCGCAGCAGCTCTAGTGCAGCTGGTGGCGCCTCTCCAATTCACCCGCCGGCACCTCCTGCCTCGCAGCACCAAAGTCAGTTTCCAAACCCGGATGCCATCGCAAACGATCGCGCACATGCTGCATCCTCGACACAAGCTAGCGCAGCCACTGCGTCGACATGTACACGCACGACATCGACGTTGGTACCCTTCGCTTCACCTAGTGCAGAAGGTGCGAGCGGCGATAAGAATACCAAGCCGATTCCGCCGCCGGCTGCACCCGCACCAGCAACCCCAGCAATTTCGTTCCACGAAAACGACGTTATGGAAATCGCACGTGAGGTCTGCGGCGACTTGGTAGAGGACGTGCGCCTCACGGATGAGTTCGTCCACCCGAAAACCGGCCGCAAATCCTTGTGCTACCGTATCAACTACCGCAGTTTGGAGCGCACCCTTACCAACGAAGACACTAATGAGCTGCATGAGCGGTTGCGCACGCTACTAGTTGACAGGCTGGGCGTAGAGCTACGTTAGCGCTGTCTGAAGCACGCCGGCTGTGTACTGTGGTCCGATGAATGAAGGTGCGCGTGTGTGTGTGGACAGAGAGGAACCGGCCTTACGGGGCTGCCGACATTGAGCCGGGGGTATCCATCGCCTGATTTTACGTGCGTAGAGGAGCCGCGTCGGCGCGATACGATAATCTTGCATACCAACAGTAGTCTGCTACACTGCTCAAGATAACAGTGTGTAAGAGGTTGACAGGCCCCAAGCCGAAATAGCGCATAGGTTTGGCTTGGAGCAGTCCAGTTGTTCTCCGGACCGCGAAATACGTCTTGGGACATTGTAGTTTTCCGGTGTGGACCTGCAGCTGTGCGCCAAGATGGCCTGATTTTTCAAAAATGCAGGCAGTGTCAAAATGTACGACTACTGTAGGGAAATAAGAGTATGGCAATCCCCTCTGTTCCGCTCTACTACTTGTTCACGCCTATACGCGCTACCAATAGAAAGGTCGTGGTTACAAGTGATGCCAGCGTGCCGTTTTGCCCCTGCATAGCGCAATTCCCCGCACCCGGCGCCTGTTATCGGTTCGGGACCGGTAGATAGGTCCCTGTTCAAACACGGTATCCAACTCCTTGACTTCCAACACCACCATTTGAACCCTTTAAGGCAGGAACCGTTGGTGTGGTGGTGGTGGTCATGCGCCAATACACACCCACATAAAGCCCCTAGCTATAGCGATCGTGGTATAGGTGCTTGGCCGATGGCGACATGGGCTTTTTGCGGGGAATTGGCGTGCGAAAGTTTGGATATTTGAGGGAAATGTGGCCATGGGAAAAGAAATTAGGGACCAAGAGGGTGATGATTTTCCGTTGAAGCAGCTTTGTATTGACTGTGACGTGCAGACTCGATTGGGGACGTAAAAGGGGCAAATCTGACTTACTTTCTTTTCTTTTTCTCGCCATGTGCGATCCAATCTCAAACATCATCTTACATGGCTCGAACCTCCATCGAGCCTGTTCGGAGGCCGGCTGCACTTGCCTCCCAGTATTGGTCGCCTTACCATGGTGCACCGTGTCGTTTGGCAGCATACCCAGTCCCCGACACAACGGCCAGATATTCTACTGCCTCAGGGTCTCTACAACCGCTATATCGCATCGTACAAGACGGGAATGAGAGCGGGAGTCTGTGTGTCGATCAACCTGAGATCTCGCATCCCATCACCTGGTCAGCGCGCCTTGATAGTAACGATCTATTAACCACCAGCTTTCCCCGCAATATCTTGAAAATTAGCCGAGGAGGATTGTTCCAGGTCGCTTGGCTCATCAGGCGTCGGCTCATCTCTATATTTGCCTAGTTAGTGTTGCCTTAAACGGCTGATTGATGGAAGAAAATATGCAGTGTACTGTGTGAGCATGCTGCGAGGACGGAGTGTCGTCGAAATAGGATTCCTGGTGCAGATGCCGGTGCGATTGCGACTTGTCGCTGGCAGATGCGACGTGCAAGGTTGTTCGGCTTTAATATTGGATAATGTGTACGTGCTACGTGTGACCTGCAACACACATACCGGTAGTGCTGACTGCGTGACTCTGGTAGCGAATCGGACTTTTTCTGGTCGAGTTGTACAGCGTGACCGGTAGTATGGATGTCGCGCTATCAAGATCGTAATTGCAGAGCCAAAGGGTCGGTGACCACAAAGTACTATCGAGAAATCTGCCGAGGATGACGTACATATTCGATATCCAGGTTTCACACAGCCTGGACTACTCAAGTACGATGTCTGCATTTTTGACAGGCGGAATCGTAGATCTGCGCGCGAGATGCTTGCCCGACAAGTGTAGAGCTACCGGTATGAGAACATACGCACCTGGAGCAATTCAACCACGACACAAAATCGTCCAACATGCGCGGAATGTGGACCTGACATGACACCATCCTCCCAAAACGAGCTGCTGTCTTCAGGCAAGTCTTACGGGCTCAGTTGCCGGTTCACTCTGGCTACTGTGGACATGGCCTTGTCCGGCCTACTTGCACATGTCGGGTATCGAGTGCTGCTTCGGTCCTATTGTACAATCCCCGTCGCATGTACCCGCAACGAAATTGTGTCGGTTGACTGGTTGATGCGGCTGTGAAGATTCCGGCCTGACGGTCGGCCAATTGAGTCGGCCAATTCTGCGACAACGAGCGATGCCTGTCAGGCACACCTGCAGATGAACTTAGCCAAAGCTGGAGAATTTTACATTCCCCGAATGCGCCTCTTGGGGTTGTGTGGAGTTAGACACTTTGCCCACGTGTAGCCAGTCTCAGGCTGGAGCAGACTGCGGGTAGTCGACTTCATGGCGGAGAGCACCAAGGCTTAGCGATGAATACTCGGTGCCCATCAACATGGCGCATCCGTTCGGCTATTGAACCGTTGGATCGTGTTCAACATCATAGTGCTCGCCTCGAGGATGCCAACCTGGAGGAGTGCGGCATCGCAAAGGTTGGATTCCAGATTGTCAAGCACACATGATCCAGAACTCACTCCCCGTCCACTCTTCTCTGGTACGGCTGTCGGCCTTCTAGCAAGGGGGCCTCTGTTGTTTCCGGCGCTGCTGCACGCAGATACTTTTGTCGCCTGCATTTTCGGGTGAGTTATCGGACTCAACGCAGGCTGACGAAAGCTAAGATCCACGATCGCAGTACATGCAACAATGGCGTCAGTACGAAACGACGATCTTTCTCAAGGTAGCTCATAATCGACGGGTGGCGAGATATCAGGAGAATATTGAATGCTCCAACAGAGACATGCGAACCTGATATGTGGCCAGATATCATGCGGACGTGGAGTAGAAGTTGACGAGTGCAAAGGATGTGTCTACCCGCGCAATTCGCTGACAAGTGCGCGAAAGTTGCCTTTCCTTGATGGGCCATGCTACTATACTAATGGGCTGGGATATCCACCCGCCAAGTGGTCGACTGGTCCTCCCACGTCTCCCGTCAGATCACCGTTAGATCACCGCTGGCAGGAAGGGCGGAGGAAATCATTCAGGGATCAACACTGGTGGGGGCGGCAAACGTACGGCGAATGGGTGATTTGATATGTGGATGCAGGCTTTCGAAACATGGTTTTGGTGGCCCAAGGAGCTGCGATAAGGCATTAGCGAGATGACAAAGAGTACCCAAGCCTCGTTAACGGTCGTTCGAGTCCTGTTTCCCTGAGGAATTACGTGTGAAGCTAAAAACATCGATCAACGTTGACCAGGAGAAGTGCTTATCAGCGGAACCACCGCGAATGGCCGGAGAAGGTGAATACTGTCGTTAATGCGGGTTCCGCTCGAAATGGTACAAGGTCACCGTGATGTTAAGCCAAATTCTCCGCTTCTGGTGAACGTGGGCCGGGCTTGAAGATCGTGCTGAATCGTTATGCAGGTGATTTCGAAAGAACGGGCAGTAGACTAGCCACATGCACGATTAATCGAACGATTGTGACTACAAGATATTTTGGAGTGTACTTCGACTCGTGCATACTTAATAAGCCCCTGCAAATCTCGTCACTGCATGGCTTGGCGTGATTTCGGAATGCAGCATGCATCAAACGGAACACCGCAAGCGCAAGGCGATTGAATCGTAGCATCATGAGCACGTTGAGTCGGGTATGATGCGTGTGTAGCAGGAAAAGAAATATTTCTTCCTCATGGAGCGTTGACAGATTGCCACTGCTTGCGCATGACGTTTCGACGTTTCGACTGTGGAGCGAAGGAGTGCAGGACCATGCACAAGCCACAGTGAAACGCATTGACAGCCGCAGAACGACAGCTCTCTGTCATGTTTGGACAGCCCTCTGCCATGCTTTGACAGAATCTGAATGCGATCCACGCAGACCGGCGCACGCGTTCAAGTGGATGCACCCGCCGCCGACTGCCTTGCATGTGCCATGCGCAAGTCAGTCAGCAAGCTGTTGGAGTCCACGCGTGTCGATTACTGGAGCTGACCCGCAGAGAAGCTTGGCAAGTCTTGATCTTGATAGCGCGGGTTGCGCCGTTGTTCAGCGGTGATGTGCTCCGAAACGGCAGCCGACTGGGTGGAATATTGACGGTGATCAGGCAATAAAATGGGGGTCCAGTTCGCGCACATTCGAACGGTTATGCTGTGGGCAGCGGCGCATTGGGCATCGAAGAGCGGCTCTAAGCTGTGTAGAGATGTGCTGTGCGGCGAACCCTTGGGGGGGTGGTTAAGCGATGGCGGCCGGGTATAGGGCTCCTCCCTCGCCTATACGTCTCGCCCTGGGCACTGGAAATTGCGTCGTGACGTCGAGTAGATACAGCAGGCCCTCGGACACAATCATGGCATCGGCTGAAATGACGGTGAAGAAGTGGGAGGGGTAAGGGCCATGTGCTCGCAGCATGCACGATGATGGGCATGGGAGTGCAGCAAGTGGATGCTCGCACTGTGCGCGCGCAGCAACCTGGACTGAACTTGCAAGACTCGCTCCGTGGAATTCTCTTGGAACACGGTGCTTGGACGGCACCAGCGGCAGCTGGAGTGGGTGTCGAAGAATGGCAGAAGCGTCCAGATGTCGCGTGGTGTGGCGTGCACCTCTGAGGGCAGTCGACCGTCAATACGGCCGCACGTCCGGTGAGCTTCCAGACGTCAGCGTGGAAAGCAGACCGGGACGGCCTTTTTTCGCGCAGGATTTGTGGATTTGTGCGCCAGGCAAGCCAGCTGCCAGGGTTCACGCTCACCCTCACCGGGCCTCACGTGTGCGGGTCCTTGTTCGCCACGAGGGCTCGTGGTGTTCCCAGCTTCCCCCCGCCAATCAAACCCCTGACGGTCTCAGGAACGAGCTGCCAGCCGAACGTTGGAGCAACTTGGAGCTCGTTCCTTGACTCTCAAACCCCCCACCCCGCACCCAACCTCTGCCTGCCTTGGTGAAGGCCGCTGTGAATGTCGTGATCTCTGGTCGAAAAACAAGGACCTTCACCACCATAGGCGCGGCGTGCGACAACACTGCCGATCCCTGGCGTCTCCCAGTGTAGCCACTGTATGTCTCTGCCTGCGAGCGGCTGTCACTTTGCGTGCACTGCTGGTGCATCGCCAGCTTCATCCAGCACCCATGGCCGGCGCTCATACCTGTTTTGTCACCGTCTCCGATCGCCTCGCCTCGCTGATGCTAGACTGCCCGCCTCTCGACGCAGGCCCGTCTGCAGCAAAGAGATGATGCCCTCCTGTTTGATGCGTCAGGTGGCCCAGCTTGCTGCGCTAGCTACACGACACTTGAACGCCGTTCCCTCGCTTCGAGCATAGTAGTCTATCCTGCAGATCAAATCCCTCTCCCAAAAAAGACACGCCGGCGAGCCTCTAGGCGTGGCAGCGGTGCGCTGCGAGGGTGTTGCCGTGCTGCACGATGCGCAGATCACCCTAGAGCTATAAATGTGACGTTATAGGTTCCCCACGAATCGTCCGACAGGGGAGGTTAGGCCATGTTTCACACCAAGGTCTGCTCTATCCATCCTTGGATACGCCGCCGACAGCCTAGACGCACCGCTGTTATTGGTACTTTGCCGTAGCAGGGGACCTCCTCGCTGCGTGCAGGTCGCGATTCCACGTTAGTCGAGCCACACTTAAATCCCTCCACTGCCTTTCGCCGTCTCATGCAGGGAACGCCTTCAGGTTTGAGATGCCAGTCTTCCGAGTCTCATAACCTTGCACTTCAGACAGTGACCCACGGCATCCTCAAACACCTACCATGAATCACATCGCCAATTGCATGAGGCCTGACGGCGAGAGGTCCCCCAATTATATAACTCAAGAAACATCCTTCTTCAGGATGAGTGTAAGTGCTCCCGCTACTCATACCTGAAATGAGTTACCACCTGCCCCGCCGTTCACGCTCACTGAGGGAACTCCAGGCCACCGAAGACACCGTCACATCATCCAATGGGGACTTGACCAAGAGCCCTTCATTGGTAAACCTCAACCAGCCTACCATTTTGTCCTCATCGCGGTACCAACTCTGGCCATCTTCAAGAAGCCCACAAGGTCAAATCAGAAACAACTCATCATTCGACAAGCTTTCCGCTCTGTCTGTTGGACGCTCTTCTACTTCATTAAGTGACACTGCTGTGCTCCCAGAGAGTGTGCCATTTTGGCAACGCACCAGTGCATTAGCAAGGCGCCGAAAGGTCAGCGTACCAGAGCTTGGCAACACCATGACTACTGTGCAGGAAATGGCTATTGATTCACGTGAGTTTAGTTCGACTTGACATCTTCACACTGGCTAATACATCCAAGCTACGATCCCGGGCAGACCGCCACTTCGTCAGCTGTCACATGAGGCCTTTGGTCATGAGAGATCTTGCAGCGCGCCGGGCACCAACTGGCGAGCCGGTCCATTTGGCGATGCAATGGTTTCCTGCGTTACAGGACCCTCGCCCGGCACCTCTTCACAGCAAACGACTCCTGCTTTTTCGGATACCCCAAAGGCTTCTGCGAAGCCACTATCCCCCATTCTCAGTCCGATCGCGAGCCCTAAGCCCCTCCTAAAGGTTGACACCACCAACTTTGGAGGTGATTTAGAGCTGCCACCGCAGGTGCCCCCAAAGTCACCCACCGTCGAACGCAAAGGCTCACCCACCCCTCTCGTACTCAACTCAAAGGCCAGCAGAACACAGCTCATGACGCCAGCTTCCATGACCTCGGGTGGAAACACACCTCTCAGCGCAGCCGACACTCGACGATCTCCCAACGCCATCCCACTACCTACTCCACCTACCACGTTCATCAATCCATTTAGCACAGCTTCACCAGCATCGAGTCGAGGCTCGCCGCGAGTCGAGAGGAGGGACCCAATATTAGCAGTATCCTCCTCACACAACAGGAACATGTCGGAATCCTCCGTCATGGATCGAGGTCGACCATCTCGACGAAACAGCAGCAAGCGACAAAGGGATAGGGCCATGTCAGAGGCACAGAATGCGGGCCCGCCGACACCAGACCCATGGCAGCTACCCCACGGCATGCGTGTGCCCGAGGCATCCAGACGCATGAGCGACGCGGATAAGTCACTACTCCACAAACAAGCCTATGACCAGGCCGGCAACTTTGAAGTTTTGAACAAGCGTGACGTGGCCTCCTTGTCAAGAGTAAGAACATCTACCCATGCTTCCATTCTGCAAATTCTGACATTTATAAGGAACTGAGAGCTCTTGACGAAAGATGCGACTACCTTCGCAAGACTTACAAGTCCTTGCGAGCAGGTCGACAAAAGCTACATGGCCGCATGATCTCCTACCTTCGACGAGGAGAGACTGTCATCTTTTCTCGCGAATCACTTTTGAAACAAGAGGAAGCCCTAGCTGAACTGGACATTTCAATCGATGAATTCATCCTGAAGCTGGAGCAAGCTGAGAACCGTCGCCTTCGCCTTCGACAGAAACTTCTCGAGCACGTTGCCGCAGCCATTGTTCTTAACCCGAGTGCTGCACGCGAAGACATTGCACAGACTACACCTCCCCGCAGCCCGACCAAGGTCGCCGTCAGCCCTTCTGCAGGTGACCGCAAAACGACCGAGTCCATCAAGATCTACGCCGACGGTCACGTTTTGAACCTCTTCTCCGACATTGAAAAGGCAATTGGCAAGATGTGCGAGCAGACTTGTTAGGACCCTCCTGCTCTACTGCACTCCTTCTTCATCATTACAACACGAAATCACACCAGCGCCCTATGTGCCGCTACATTAATCCTCTCACCTTGAAGCGTTTTAGACACTTTCTTTTCCTTCTTACGGCCTTTGTATATTTGCTTTTCCGGGCTTCCCTTCTCTACCAGCAGCCTCGGCTTCATTCCTTCTTCATCCTTTTGATTGTTTTATATCGGGAGGACAATTACTCCTCTGTCCTGATTTGTACCCAAAATACCCAGGTTGTTTTAGCACATTACTTCAGTACATGGCGTATCCTTCCGCATTTGTTGGGCAATGGCGATCCCCGCGAGGGGAATCGTTTCATGTTTCCAGGATTGATGAGAGACGAGGGGCAGCAGGATGGCATTGTGGCGCATCACGGTATGGCGATACGACCTGCAGGGGTCGACGAATCAAGAAATGACATTCCAAGCCAAACTTCTTAACCGTTCCCAAACTAAGTCATGTGTGGCGCGCTGAACTCCGAGCAGCATTCCTGGCAAGTGTATGTAGCTCTCCATGACGAGTGCCAATCCACTGATTGTCAGATATCGCCACGCCTTCTCGCGAAAGCGGCAGCGACGGCAAGGCTGGTGGGAGATCAGACTCGGGCCAAACCCCTCTGCGTGACAGATACAAGTCTGGTGGAGCTGGGCGGTAAGTTCCTTTTGCAGGCTGCATGGTGACAAAAGTCATTGTGCAGGCCGAATAGTGGGGCTAAGCGTATCATTGTATATTACCTCTGCTATAGTCTGTTTCAACGGCAACGGGTCGCTTGCAGCAGTCCCCGTTGAAACTATTCCTGGGTGGGGCTCAAAAGTAATTGGCGAGCTAACTCGAAACCTGCCCGGCTGCATGAACCCTCTGGTCCGACGGAACACTTGCTTAGATGAGAATGCTCGAGCTATTGCACAGAGAAGAAATAATCATTAGCTTCTTGTCGCCTTGCAGAGATCCACGTGAGCACTGTCGCCGTTTAGCATTTCCGACCCCGGGAGTATCAAACAGGTTGTATACATCCGGGCAGCCTCATCACAGGCGATGCGCAACAAGCTCGACCCTGACCGGCCGGAAATTGCTCTAGTTGCGCAACTGCTAGCGATAAAGTTTGGCCTGGAGGATAGGTGCAGACTTCAAATGTTTAGTTAGTCACTATCGCTGCGCTGCGGCTGCAAGCGTGAACGAGCAAAATTGAAGTTCAGCCCCTGCCGGCGGTTTGGACTCGACCGGACCCTTCGAGTGGCTGCGTTCTCGCTCGGCGCCACCTTTCTCCGCATGCGGTTCAGAGGTCCGTGCCCGTGAATCGCGAAAAAGTTGCACCTTTTCGGCCTGCGACCGACTCCCAGTGATGTGACGATACCTCCACATTTTCTCGCACCACCATGGCAACCAACAGTATCAAGTTGCTCACCGGCAACAGCTACCCGGAGCTTGCCAGCAAAGTGGCCGACAGGTATGTCTTGTCTTTTTTGAAATCCCTTGATTTCCGTCACCTCATCCGGCACATGTACCGTTCCTGAGTGATAACTGGTCGTCGCAATTATATTGCACTGCCAGAATACATCCCACGCAAATCTTCATTATCTTTCACGGCCGTAAGGTCAAGCATCAAGAGTGTCATCTAGATTAGATACACGGCTCAAGTCTGTGACGACACTAACACACGGCAGGCTGGGAATCGAACTCACAAAAATTCTCGTGCTCCAATACTCGAACCAGGAGACCTCTGTAACCATCGGGGAGTCTGTACGAGATGAAGATGGTAGGCTTCATGACGTGCTCCCACTGCGAGGCCATGCGCAGCTTACCCTTCCATAGTCTTCATCTTGCAATCCACTCCTCCGGGCGACATCAACGACGCTCTCATGGAGCTTCTGATCATGATCAACGCTTGCAAGACGGCATCTGCACGCCGCATAACTGCTGTGATTCCGAACTTCCCGTATGCTCGGCAAGACAAGAAGGACAAATCGCGAGCGCCGATCACTGCCAAACTCATGGCCAACATGCTGCAAGTAGCAGGATGTAACCATGTCATCACGATGGACCTTCACGCCAGTCAAATCCAAGGTTTCTTCAATGTCCCGGTGGATAATCTGTACGCAGAGCCTAGTACGCTACGATGGATTCGCGAAAATCTTGATGTCAAGGACTGCGTTATCGTTAGTCCTGACGCTGGAGGAGCTAAGAGGTATGAGAGATCAGTTATTTGGCATTTTGTTCTCGAAGCATGTTGGTTGCAGTAATGCGCCATTTCACAGTGGAGACCCCCGACGACTGTTTGCGCCATGGTTTGGGGCCGGAGCCGCTCTCCGTCCCTCTCTCTTTGATAAGTTCACCGAACTAACACTCGCGTAGAGCAACTTCAATCGCTGATGGCTTGAATCTCGGTTTCGCGCTCATACACAAGGAGCGAACGCGACCCAATGAAGTTTCCAGAATGGTGCTAGTTGGAGACGTCAAGGGCAAGACGGCCATACTGGTTGACGACATGGCTGACACTTGCGGTACGCTTGTCAAGGCCGCCGATGTGCTGATTGCAGAAGGCGCTAAAGATGTGCTCGCCATTGTCACACACGGCATACTAAGCGGAAACGCGATTGAAGCACTCAATGGCAGCAAGCTCAAGAAGATCGTCGTCACCAATACTGTTCCTCACGAGGACAAGAAGGAGCTGTGTGATCGTATCGAGACCATTGACATTAGCCCAACTGTGAGTCGATTGCAGATCCTGCATTGTCTCTACTCCAGCTAACTATGCACAGCTTGCCGAGGCCTGCAGGAGGACACATAACGGCGAGAGCGTGTCTTTCCTCTTCAAGCACGCTCCAGTCGATTAGACCGTGTCTCTTGCACTAGGCAACATTGTTTGCCGATGTATCACCGGCGTATGGGAGTCAAGGAGCAAAACTAGCATCTGCTACATTTTCATACATTTCATTTGCTCTAAAAAGCTGATGGCGAATCTGATCTCCATCTCTGCACGGCGCGCGAAAGCGTTGTAGTGAAGCTACTGCTGCAACACGTGGTCATACGACACATGCATTAGTGGTTTCTCTGTGGATACAATATAACCTTTCGCTAAAGCTTTGGCAGGTTACGGAATCCGCTGTCAACCTGCATTCCGTGTGATCGAGGTAGCCACACTTTGCTTGCTCGGACCCACTTGATGTGTATCCCGCACTACTCACTAGCCACATGCTCTAGGGCACCATGGCCAAACTCTATCATGGCGTCAAACCGGTCACCACAAACTCAATAAACTCGCGTAACCATTGCGATCTGCCATGCACCCTGATCACTTGCGCGATCCTATCACTTGCGACATTTTTCTAGCCCGGATCACCAATGTACCGTGGATCGCCCGAGCATATCTGGAGAAAGACGACCATCACCACAAGCTTAGCCATGTTCAGCTACACTATTATAACGCTCGGACTCTGAAGATCCGCGAACGGGCGGTGTGTTCACGGCGCGAGTAATGACCATGGCGGCCCCGTTGAACATACGTTCACCAAAGATGCTCGAAGCCGCAGCATGCTCCGAGTCCCATCCGCGCTTCGTGGTTGGTCGTCCCCTGATGATATGCAATTCGGAATTTAGCATGAGTAATTTTCCCCTACGGGTGGTCCGCTGTTTCCGAATCTATTGCTTAGATGCATAGGCGGATCCAAAGATTACCCAGGGTCTGCTTCATCTCCTCCACTCTACCCATACGTGCAGCCATGACTGCAGATTGCTATTTTTGCACTTCGACGCGGAATGGCACCGCAAACACTGGCGAGGTATCACATCTGAGTGCTCTGACATGTACAGAATCACCAATGATCGTCAAGTAGGAAGTGACCAAGCTTCCCTCAGCTGACCAAGCTCCCGCAGCTTCCGCAGATCATTCGAGTCAGAATCCGAGGTTGTGAACATGCAGATGCCGCAGCTCAACATGGATGTTCGCTTGTGGGATTTTGCCATGACCATTGATTCACAATCTGGCATATCGCTGATTCTGCACTGGCCATTTGAACTCCAGCGCCCTCTTCGCCAAACCTACTCCGCCGGCATCATCCGCAGAACAGTGAGACTGGACTCAATCACTGAGAATACAGCACAAACTACAACAACGCTAATTCCCACGATCCAGCAGTCAAAACTATCTCAGGGTCCTCAACGCATATCGAGACGCGGCTAGTCAGTCGAAACTGTGGCTACAAGTATCCGAATTTGCGTGTTCCCTCAACCACGGCGCTGCTTCGGTGCGCCAGCCAAACTCAGGATCAATACATCCTCGCGAGAAAGATCCCCATCTCAGGGTCTTTCGTATCCTGGAAGATGATCCGGATCTTCGCACTAACATCTTAGTTACCTGCGTGATACATGTCGCACATCATAGCCTGTGCAGTCAGTCGATTTAGAGTTGCGGTCCGGAGTCGGTGCGATTGAGCGGAACTTTTTGGAGGGTGTTCCTCGTAACGAGACAGGGTCTGGAGTGATTATGCAGGGTAAGTGAGGATGTTCGGAATAGGGTTTGGGGATATCGCGAGAATGGGTCTGGCCGGTGAAGATGATGGTGGCCTTGTCTAGAAGGAGGGGTTTTGCAGCAAGGTTTGGGGGACAAGGGGCTGCAGAGCGGTCCTTGAGAGATGGATCAACTCTAATTGTGAAGAGTCTGGAAGAAGATCTTGTCTGGTAGGAAGTGGCCTTCTTCGGGATTCGGCGGACAATGCCGGCTCGGCATGTCCATCGGAAGCCACCGGCAGCACAACCAAGGATGTTCTGGGGGAAGCAGAGAGACCATGTGGCAGAGCAATTGACGAGCACACCAGACGCACTCTCGATTTTTAGGCAGGTATCCAGGCATTGCAATCCAATCTGTAGCCTCGGTACTTCCAAGCGTGCCAATTCACCACGCATGACGCATCGAAAGAGCCCCCGGCTGGTGTGTCTCTCGAAGAAGGACGATGTAACCAATCGGTATCATATTGAAACGTGATCAACTTCAACTGGGCGTCGCTTAGCGGTGAGAACTTCTCAAGTTGAGATGTGGGCTCGGTTGTGAAGGCAATCAATACTCCTCTACAAACCGTACGAACAAAAGACAGACTCCAGATTGACACTATACACATCGTACATTTAGAACCCAAGTGTCTCGCTACAGATGCTGGCTATGTCATCTACTTGTCTCCCAGAATTGCAGCAGATTGCTACCAGCCACAACCATACTATCCTAGTCCTTGAGCATTCTACACAATTCATTGCCACACGCATTTCCACACTCATGTCCCACAATCGTCACACCCCGAAGTCATCAATTGCACAACCCAAACTTCTTTCCCATCTACGCGTATTCTCCCAGCTATCACTCAAGCCCGCAGTGCACTCTCCCAGTATCGCTGTTCATAATGTCTCACGCCGAAAACACGCATGCTACCAACTGAAACAAGAAACAAGCAGTCCCCGTAACTGCCACACAGATAAATCACATCTATGATCCATGTGTACATTTACACTGCACACCACCCCATCTACTCCAGTGCGAAACCATGCGTCCCATCGACGCACACGAGTCTCGACATCCATCCCCAAACACCGCACGACAATGAAAGCGGTGTGTAGTAAACACAGCGCACTGTACCACGTCCGCGCCCCCGAAATCATAGAACCCCAACCTCCAATCCACAACCCCACGGAGAAGCAAAAACAGCACCCAAGTCATCGGGCCCTTGAGAAAACAAAGCACGCGTGCGCCAGAGCGACACATCGACCGGGCTCGCGGGTCCATGTACGACGGTGGGTAATATATGGTGCTTGGCAGCGCTTCGGTGGTATTATCGTGGTATGTATAGTAGAACTGTTGCGGCGGGGTGAGACTGTGGTGTGCTGCGTTGTTTGGGGTGGAGTGGGTCGTGGAGGAAAGGGGATTACATGGTATTGGGGCTGGGGTTGGGGCGAAGAGCGTATGATCAGGATAGTGTGTATTTGTGTTCGGCGAGGAAAGTGGTTTAGCTGTTGTTGGGATTAATGGCTTTTGGGTGTGATACTGCATGTGGGAAGGGGTGCTATAAACAAGCATCCGAGAATCATGCTTGAGATCGAAGTGCTTCGCGACGCAGAACGGGGACGAGGAAGTGGAACCGACATGTCACTCACGTTGTGCTGAAGCTCCAGGCTGGTGGTGAGAGTGAGGCGTCCCATCGATGATGCCTGCCAGAGCCAGCTCGTAGTCATTCCAATCGCGAGAAGTCGTGATGCTGATATCCCAAGCAGAAGTGGAAATTGATGGGCTTCGGACGATTTTCTTCAGATACATACCTCAGTTCGTGACTGTCCCGCGAATACACACGCTCTTGACGTTCCCTCAAGATGTGCGTAAAAACGCTCGCAAAAGATTCTCTCTCACAACATACGCGCGACCCTGTGCAAACGGTGCGTTCATAACAACAGTACCACTACGCAGCCTATATATTACAAACTCCAACATCCCACCAAAAGGAATTCACTCGCCTTCTCTGCTAAAGTGGTTCAGAGGTACGTCTCATGGCTTGCTTTGAGAAGTGTGACCGTCTTCCTTTTTTGCACTTTCTAATCAACGTGCGTGGGATCGAATTGTAGTTGAAGATATGGATCATTTTTTACACTTCTTTACGTTTATCCTGATCAGCATGCAAATGCTCAATGCTCTGTCCTCGACTCTCAAGCACAAATGCCATGCCGATAGAGTGCTTTCCACCCACGCCATAGTTTTTCCCATCTTCGTTGGCATGTTCTCCGTGATCAGTCCAGTATGTTTTGCCCTCGAATAGTCTCTTTGCAGTTCGGTAGACGGTTGCTTTTGTTGGGATTAAGCTGTTGTTCTTGTCCATGGTGGCATTCACTTGAATCCGTCCACTCGCGTGTCCGATTGTAATTGCGTCTTGCATGACCGATTTGGACGCTAGTAGCTGCTCGACTACAGTGCCAGGTATGCGAGCAGCTACAGCCGTGGTCAACGCTGCAGTGAGTGGAATCGCACGATGTGGTTGTCCGTCAGAGATGAAGCGAACAACTATGTCTGTCTGAGAAGACTCCAGCGTTTGGCCCGAGAGCACGGGATGTTTCGAGGACCTGGAGACGAGTCCGATTTTAGGCACTGTGCGTGGTGTTGCATCTTCGGTCGCAGTAATTCTCATGGCTACTGCGGCCGCTTTGCGGATGCGGTCTAGTTGGTCAAGCTTCTCTGGCAGCTTGTTGAAGTCGTCGGGCAGGATGGTGCCGTCGACACCGATATCTTCTGCGCGAATGAAGATGGCGGGGTTGGCGCCGTCGACGCACGATACCTCGTAGCCCGCGATTGTGTCGACTTTGTTACCGGTCGGAAGCACTTTGCCAGTCTTGCTGCCATAAGGATGTTTGAAGTCGAGCTTGATCTGTGATCCAGGACCGGTCACGCCGTCGATGATATAGTCTCCCGCAACTTCAGCTTGTCCACCTACAACTTCGAACGTTGAGTCAATCAGCTTCCTAGTGTTCGTATTTCTGAATTTGACTGTGACATTTCCGTCTCCCTGCTTGTACACTTGCGGTGGAAGTAGGCCAGCGTTGTACGCAAAAGGTCCAATGGCAGCACTCATGTTGCCGCAATTGCCTGCTACATCAACCTCGCTATTCTCAATACCCAGTCCAACGAAAGTGTAATCGACATCTAGATCTAGCTCTTCCTTGACACCTTGCAATTTGTCTTCTACTACGCGCTTGCCATGTGGTTCGACAAGACATATCTTGCTGAGACTTGAAATTCCAGCGCCCATACCATCTAATTGCCGCCCGTATGAATCACCACTTCCCATGATTTGACGAAAGATGCTTGGCCATTTTACACGCTCTTCTGGAAGATGTTTTGGCTGAATCATCACGGCTCTTGATGTGCCTCCACGGTAGTATGCTGCCTCAATCGGCTTTTGATTCGGTATTGAACGCCGACTGCCATTGTGCAACGAACGTATAGCCTGTGAACCAACAGGACGCAATGAAGGAATTGGTAGACGCATTGCGCCTCAAAAGAGTCAATTACATGATAAGTGACAACTGAGGGCATGGAAAGAAGGACGATATCGGCATCTATACCGAGGCTGGACTGGACCCTGTTTTCTCGGCCCGCTGCACCAAAGCTCCGAAATTTTCTAAAAGAAGCTTCGAGGTCCAACACTACATCATCGCATCTCAGTCACCGCTAAGCCTCACTTTACCTTTTTGCCCCTTCGAGCCCACATCTTGCTTCCACTTTATACTTCACAATGCTGCAAAGAACAATCCTCCGCGCCTCCAGGCAACGCATCGCCGCCTTTGCGCCCCTCAGACAACCACTCGTGACCGCACGAGTAGCCACCACACCCGCCCTGCGATGGTATTCCGACGCCCCAGCAGCCAAGGAAGGCGAGGCCACTGAGAAGAAGGACGATGCCGCAGCCTCCCCCGCAAACGATGAGGCAGCAAAACTAAAGACGGAGATAGAGAAGAAGGACAAAGAAATCGTTGAATTGAAGGTACACACACGTGCAATTGTTCAAGACTGGTAGAACATTACTAACACAATGCTGCAGGACAAATACCTCCGCTCCGTCGCCGACTTCCGCAACCTGCAAGAGCGCACCAAGCGCGAAACACAAGCCGCAAAGGACTTTGCCATCCAGCGCTTCGCCCGCGACCTCGTCGAGAGCGTCGACAACCTCGACCGCGCGCTGGGCACCGTGCCCGCGGACAAACTCAAGGCCGACGACGGGAACGCCGATTTGATCGCGCTGCACGATGGCATCAAGATGACGGATCGCATCCTGATTGGCACGCTGAAGAAACATGGTCTGGAGCGCTTCGACCCCAGTGACGCGGGCGAGAAGTTCAACCCAAATGTGCATGAGGCCGTGTTCCAGGCGCCGCAGCCGGATAAGGAGGATGGGATTTGCTTCCATACGCAGCAGAAGGGGTTTATGCTCAATGGGCGAGTGCTAAGGCCGGCCAAGGTTGGCGTGGTCAAGAACGCATAAGAACGACACAACCAATCTTGACGATGTGATGTCGTCTTCTGTATGAATATCTGCGGGGAATCCTGGGATTGGTGGGGCATGAGCCGGCGTTTTATTTGGAATTCTGTGGATTGTGTATATATATTCCCCTCTCACGCATCATGGAAAAAAGTTGCTGCTGGCCTGTAGTAGTAGTCATGACGAAACGGTACAAGGACGGGCATGTAGAGCAAGAGAGTAGACGTGCAATACGAAGCTAAATGAGCTCTACCAATGTGCTTTGCTGCTCCATCTCGGTTGTGAACTCGTTTCGTGCTTGTCCGTCATTCAAATTGTGCTTGTTACTCCATTATTGTTCAATGTCATTCGGAATGCGCTGCTTTGTCCGGCAGCTCTTGTAACGACACCTCCACCTTTTCAACGCCAGCCCATGCAATGTTTTACAAGCCAAAGCTTCCTTTGAGATCGCCGATTGACTACCAGCTGTTTCCGCCGTACGGCGTGGCTCCATACGGCGTCGTGCCACCCTGCGCCGCACCGCCAGCACCACCCCACGCACTTGCTCCGCCATAACCAGGTGTAGTATAGCCACCATCCGCACCAGGATAGCCCGCCCCGTTCATCGTTGGACTCTGCGCGCCACCAAGGTCCATGCTATCTGGGTCACCACTGTCGCCATGTAGTTCCTTGATTACGGAAGCAAGCTTTTGTTGAAGTGTCTCAATGCCTTTCGTGACAATCTGATCCGGATCGAGACCACCGACAGTTTCAACGTCGTAGAAGAAGCGTTCCGGGACGGCTTGGTGGTCGAATTCTGTGTCCGGGAGTTCAGGTCCGCCGTCGAGGTTGATGCGTTCTTCGTCCTTGGGCCTAGAAAATCACGGTGAGCCGAATCCTCAAAAACTGTAGTCAGAACATACCATTCTGCGTCGGCATTTTCCTCGAACCAGTAGTCAAGATGGTGCAGCTTGTTCGCTGGATCATACTCAAATCCTATGGCTGCAGAAGGTGCCCATTTCGCATGCTCCTTGGCGATGCCCTTCTTCGCGATACAGCGCATGTTTATTGCCTGTCCTCTCCGTAGTTTCACGATACAGCTGCCTGTGCCTTCCGAGTCTGTGATGACCGGTCTTCCTACTTCGTCATTCGGCCGGTTACTCTCGATGACCAAATCGCGCGCAAACACCTTCATGATCTCACTTCCCGTGCATTTCGCGTTCAGCGAGAGCACAACCGAACAGTTGTCGCAGTATCCTTCACAATCACAGTCGCGCGCGTAGAGCAGATCGTCTACACCCCGTGATGAGAGCGGAATCAGACCGAGGCGATGGCACACGAACTCATCGGCGAGCACCGAGGTGTTGTCGAGGACTTCGACGACATCGATGGCTAGTGTAGGAATCTCAGCCAACATAACCCGCCGCAGCGAGTTGGCCGTCTCGAGGTTAAAGTTTTGGACGATGAAGTTGGCGCGTTGGCTGTTGGCCTGAGCATAGCTTTGTTAGTATTCAAGTCACTCAGGCGCGCAGAGCCAACAAAGCGGGCGGTGTACCTCTAGGAAGCGCACGTTGATTGCGCCGCCTTCTGGGTCGTAATCCATCGCGTGTCGGCTGTCGAGGGTCGCGGGCTGTGTGGGTTTGACTTCACTAAGAGGGCCGCCGTGTTAAGGGGATCGCGTTGGGAGGCGGAGAGGGACGTGTTGGCGGGTACGTGGGCTGGAGGTGGAGCAAGGCGACAATTCCAAAAGTTCTTTGAAGTGAAGCTCGCTGGAGTTGTCGATGGAAGCTAGGACAGATGCGGCGTGGAGAACCTGCGCCACAGTTTCCATCAGCCACTTTCACTTTTACTGGCCAGCAGAGTCTATGCTCCCTAACACCTGAAAATCTCAGTATCGTGTGATAGTGACTGAAATATAATTTGGCCTCATACAAGCATTTGCGCGAACACTTGTTCATACCAGAGTGACATACGTGGTTGTCAGGCCACTCCCACCAGAATTATGGACGTGAAATCACTAAGCGCCATGCTTTCTGCATGGAATGTGAGACAGTCACGAGATATGCCACGATCACCATCTACAGTCAGCCTTGCCGTGCCCGCATTGAATGCGCAGGTTACGTGTGGTAGAGTTGATCGTCTGGCCAAGCAAGCGCACCAAGCTTTCCGCGTACCATAGACTAAAGCTACAAGGCCCTGAAGCAGACAAGCGGGCTTGACACACACTACTGCTGATGACACGAACGCTACGGACATGATATGGCGAAGTGGATGGTAAGGTGCGCCTTGGCTAAGTCGCGGTATGCTGACTCACATGAGGATTTAGTCTGTGCGCAGCAAAGTTGGCGCTCCTGCGCCCGAGACACTATCGAAGGAAGACATTAGAGGAATGGGACCGCAGTACGGAGACGCTGGTGATGCAGCCCAGGCGGACAGACAGCGGCCTGAGTGGGTGCGTGCTGTACAACATGTAACTAGGATGTGCCGGCCTGGCTACATACCAAGACTTGTCAATGCTGAAGCATTATCGTCATGGAAGCATCTGGATGATGGTTGACAATTTCTCGACGAGGCTGAGTTGCAGCAGCCATCATGCGTCATCGAGGCGCATACCGTGACCTCCTTTTCATTGTGGGCACATTGTCCGCCACGGTCCGGCATCTCCTGAAGGCACTGTTCGTTGTTTTGTTAAAGAGAAGGCAGTGCAAAATGCCGAGGTGGCCAGAGTTCGAGACAGTCTGGGACTTGCATGCACGCGTTGGGCGAGTCGGAGAAACCGTCCTTGGCGTGCCGACATGAATGCACTGCCCCAAAGTTCGCTCTGTTGCGGAAGCTGGCGCGCTATATTGCCGTGGGCAGGCGAACTTGATATAAGACAACCTCTGTCTCGTTGCTCGTTACTAACTCCAACCACTTACACAAGCCACCTGACACTCAGCACACTCTTGCACACAGAAACCACCGCAATCATGCAGGTTGCCGTACCATCACCACAACGCTCACGAGCATCATCGCGGAGCAAGTCGCCACTATCTCTCGACCTCTCAGACCTACCACCACTGGTTGAGCCGTCACCTCCTTCGAACACCCTCATAATTACAGTAAGTCCGACCTGGAATAGTCCCACGAACCTAGCTAATATTCTCAGAACCTCCTGGCGCCAGAGATCTTCCACATCACCACCCTCACAGAGCTCCGCGAGACGATCGACCAGCATGGGAAGATTCACACTTGGGCGCCACTCAAGTCTTTTCGCCGGATTGTCGTCTCCTTCTTCGATATCGAATCGGCCATCCAGATACGGCAAACCCTCGACGGATCACAAATCATGGGTTACCGGGTGCGCGTCTACTTCGGCATGAACACGCCTCTCAACCCTTCCGACCAGCACCTTCCTCTGCCCAAGTCCGACCGTCTATTCTTCATCTCACCGCCGCCATCACCACCCATGGGCTGGGAAATGAAGGAGGAAGATGCGCCAAACAAGATTGTGCACCCAGAAGATCTCGCAGCAGCGTTGGCTCGTTTGCATGCACATCCCCACAACGATGCGCTCTCGCCTGTCGACTCAGAGTTCAGTCCAATTGGACGGAGGCGGACGGGCAGCACGACGATCGTGTACCACCCCGAGGACCACGGTGACTCGCTCACTTTGCCAGCCATCGCAGTGGAGGACACTACCGAGACACCTGGCTCCCTGACGCCAGATGCTATGGAAGGTGTTGAGGGACCGATTCAGTCACAGAAGGCACAGGGCAAGACGCTTAGCACGGCACGCCCGCCGCTCGAGTTCATGAACTAGGATGGATGGGGTCAATTTCTTTCTTCTTTTCATTGTAAAAGCATTACATTTCGTAGTATTGGGTTGGCATGCAATGGCGTTGGTGGTTACTCTCATACAGTGAGACGTTGGATTTTGGAATAGGATGAAGGGGGGGTCCTGGCGGTCGAACATTTCATGGCTGGACATTTTACGGGTCATGATATAAGAATGATTGATAAATCCAAATATGGTTCAAATCAGGTTACCGACCTTACGAGTAATGTGCTTGTCTGAATGTAGAGAACTGGATTGATGTAAATGGGAAAGTGGCCTACAATTCTACGGTTAATCATTCACACGGTTAGCTAGCCCTCGAGTTCAAGAATTCGGCGAATCAAGTTGTCTTCGTTTACAAAAAGATTGATGCGTGAGGGTTGTCGTGTAGCTCTCGTGACAACTCTGCTGCTCCCAGATATTGTGATTTCTTGGAATTAGCATCATTTTAATCGTTTCAACACTCGTGATAAGTCTCCAAAGGCACCGTGTCTGCGAATTAGGCAAGCAATGTTGGACAGAAGACGAGGTGTTGTCGCAGCTTCATGTTTAGGGGTCGAGATTGGCACGTGACCTCCCTTGCGCTAGCGCCCGCACAAGCGAGCCCGCACTACTGATCGAATTCGACCTTCGTCCAAATTTCTCCTCTGAACTCGACCACTACTAACGTTGCAGCACAACACCCGTCCGTCTCGACGCCGCCGTCAAGATGAAGCTCAACGTTTCCTACCCCAACAATGGCACCCAGAAGCTGATCGAGATCGAAGATGAGCGCAAGCTCCGCGTCTTCATGGACCGTCGCATGGGACACGAGGTTCCTGGAGACTCTGTCGGCGACGAGTTCAAGGGCTACGTCCTCAGGATCACCGGCGGCAACGACAAGCAGGGTTTCCCGATGAAGCAGGGTGTCATGCACCCAACCCGTGTCCGTCTGCTCCTCGCTGACGGCCACTCCTGCTACCGCCCCCGTCGCACCGGCGAGCGCAAGAGGAAGTCTGTCCGCGGTTGCATCGTCGGCATGGACCTCTCTGTCCTTGCCCTGAGCATCGTCAAGAAGGGCGACAACGACATCCCCGGTCTCACCGACGTTGTCCACCCCAAGCGCCTCGGTCCCAAGCGTGCCACCAAGATCCGCCGCTTCTTCGGTCTCAGCAAGGAAGATGATGTGAGTTTTCTCATAGCTTCTTCGCCAATCCTTTTCTATGCAAAGGGTTGAGTCTGACGACCATTTTCTATAGGTTCGCAAGTTCGTCATCCGCCGTGAAGTCACCGGCAAGAAGGAGGGCGCAAAGCCATACACCAAGGCTCCCAAGATCCAGCGTCTGGTCACTCCCCAGCGTCTCCAGCACAAGCGCCACCGCGTCGCACTCAAGCGCCGCCGCGCGGAAGCCTCCAAGGATGCTGCCGTACGTTACACCCACACCATACATTGAAGACGGATACTGATGACATGGCAGAACGAGTACGCTCAGATCCTCCAGAAGCGTCTTGGCCAGGCCAAGGCTGCTCACGACGAGGCCCGTAAGAGGAGGGCTTCCTCCATGAGGCATTAGGAGAAGGTCTTTACGAAGGCATGATAGGGTCGTGGAATGATTACTTTGGCGTCGGCATGAAAAACAGTGTGGGCTCCTGTATCTGAACGAAAACTTCGGGATTCTAGGCATAGGCGCTTCATACCACTGACTGCATAAGGCAGTTGTCTCTTTGCAATAAAGCAATTGCATCTCTTCACGACCCGGACCCACTGCAATGTGCTGTATGCACTTAAACCTATCGATCATACTTGCGTGGCCTGTGACGTTCATCTCTTTTGCACAGATGCACCTCTTTCACACACGTTCTGAAACCAATACCACTGGATGTTACTCAAAGAATACCTACCTTCCCTGCCCCCCTACCTCATCTGATCACAGTAGCATCCCTCGTGATACCATGCAACCCTTCAAGAATGTCGCTGCCTCCCAGCAACCCAGCTGTTCCACCGACTAGTCCTCCTAGCCCTGCAGTCCCTCGCTTGTCACCCCAGATCTCATGGAAGCGGATCGCCATGTCGCTTGCCGCAACCACGATGCATCCTTCTTCCCTCCCCGCCGTACTACCATCTCCACCATCGTCATCTGCAGGAGGACTTGTCGGACCGCCTGGATATGCCACCGCACACAGTGCTCGATTCTCGTCCCACCACGGCACCGAGACGACTTGTTCGCAGCTCGGCCAAGCGAAAACGGCGATTCGATATGGGTGCTCGGGCTGGGCGAATCCGAAGGTCGCTGCAATCTCGCGTCGCGTTTGAGACCACACGAGACTTGTGACTTGGGCAGCACAGTCAATAGTCGCGAGACAAGTGCCCGACCTGGTGTGGTAGAAGTGAATGCACCGGTCATTCGATCCGCCTCCAACAGCAAGTAACCCGCGCTGCCACGGGCAGAATGCCATGGCCTTGACAGCTGCGTTCAGTGTCCATGTGTGCCGTGCGGTTGTGTGCTGCAAGTGAAGGACAGGTCCGGAACGATCGGCGACGCTGTAGATGGCTTCACCACTGGGACCTTGGCGCACATCGAGGTCGGCTGGGGGATTCCCGCCATTGCTCTCGACACGCAGTGCCTTCTTCGTTTCAAAGAGGAAACAGTTGTTGTCGTTGCCACCACTCGCGAACAGCTCACCATCAGCAGCCCAAGCAAGTCCGCAGATCTGCTGAGTGTGGATGACCATGCGTGCAAGTAGTGTCATGGCACCATGCCAGCCAAATAGAGCACTCTGGTCCTCAGACGGCCATTCAATGCTGTAAAAGTAAATGTGTCCGACCTCATCCCCAATTATCAGCTCCTCTGTGGCCACGGTCATTGCCCGATCACGAAGGGAGGGTCGTTGAACGGTTGTAGGTCGCCATGAGACGCATGATACTGGTTTCGGCTGAGTAGCATCGAAGCGCGGTTCAGAATCAAATGGACTCCACAGGGTTATTCGACCGTCAGCTCGCCCGACCGCGAGAATTGCTTGGCCACCCTGTGCAGAAGAAAAGTCCAGGGATGTGACGTGCTGGACGTCTAGAACAGAGCCTGTTGGTATGGCATTGAGCGATTGGGGAGTTTCTACGCCGGATCGTTCAGACCACAAGTGCACGAAATTTCCTAGACCAACTGCGAGACATTTGGCAGTAGTAGAATAGGCGAGCAAGGTGCAGTAATAATCGTCTCGTAGCTGAGGAGCATCTAGCACTGTACGCAAGCATTAGTATTGCATCGATGAAGAGGCGAAAGGAACATATCTGAACGGCAAGATGGGTACTGGTCTTTGTAGGCTTTGTCGGGACTGTCGTGGAGCTTTGTTGTAAAGTCAGCAAAACCCAGTAGTATGCAATTGATGCGCAAGTTGACAAACTCGAGATGACGCCATCCTTGATCCAAGCACCATCACGCCAGGCAGGTTTAGCATGTTTTGCCATGTCACTTTGCATAGGCTTGCAGACCGCACTAAGCAATGGTGAGTGTTGTAAGATGCGGTCCGTCTGATCAACGTCAAGTGCCAGGGCGAGACGGCGCTCGTACGCTGCAAGTTCGGCCTCGGGATCTGCACGGTTGAGAAACGTAGATGTATAGAGTGGTGCATTGGTACCGGTCCCCAGCACGCCGTTTCTGCCAGTCGAAACTGCGATTACTGTGTCGCTCACAGCAGACGGTCCTCCCACGTTCCAGACAGCACCAGCGCTGATTTGGCGGGTGCCAGTCCTTTGAAAATTGTGCCTTTGAAGTAGACTAGTGTTCCTTCGATGTGCACTGACTCTTCGGACGAGAAGAGAGTGTGCTTCTCTGAGACCATTCAGCTCGTCGTTCAAACGCCCACTCCTGCGCAGTCTTCGACTGAAAGGGTCCACATTCGGCCGGCTACCACGATCTGCTTGGTCCGCCTCCCTACGCTGATCGGGCTTGTTCAATTCGAAGCTTTCGCGCGTGACGGCGGGCGGACGACGACATGCAATGTAGCGATCCGGCGTGCATGCTTGACCTCTGCGAGGCGATTGCAACAAGCCACCACGTATCGCCCACTGACTTGATCTCAAAGGCGAGCTCGAGGAGCGACGAGGAATCCGACGTAGATTTGTCGTGAATATGCTCTGTTCATATGCGACGCCTTTGACGGGAATATTAGGTGCTTGACTTCGCACGCACGGTATGGCCACGTCTTGATCAAGGTCGAACGAGGCAGATCTGGTCGCATCTGCCGTAAGGCTATCGGATACGCTCCGATGTGAGCTTCTGCGTATTGCTGCTAGCCAACCTTCTGTGTTCGGATCAACAGAGTCTGCTACGTGGATGACTTCGGAATTCTCGTGAGGTTTTAGGATTGGACTGGGTGGTGAAAGCGAGTCTCCAGAAGCGGACGTCGAAGGACTTTGCGGTGGTGATCGGCGGATACGGGAGCGTGTGCACCGCTTGGTAGGTGAATCATTGTCAGCAGTTACCGGGGTTGATCTGTCCGTAATACGGGGCAGCTCTGGAACGAGAAGAGCGCCAAGATGGAAAGTCGACTTTGACTTGGTAGGAGAAGCCGGAGGAGTGAAGAAAGAAGATTCTACATCGGCACAGATATTGCGAGAGAGTAAACAACTGCGAATCTTGCGAGGAGACCCTGGAGTTCTAGGTGAGAACCAGCCGTCGGTGTCGATCGTCTTTGATGGTGACAGAGGCGGAGTGACGAAGCCAGAACGACATGAAGATGTTTCATCATCACTATCGCTCATGATGGCTTGCTCTCGAGATTAGTAGTGAGCCGGGAAAAGCTTCAGCACATGTCGAGCGGCGCAAGTGTCAATGACTCGAAGAGGAGCGGAGACGAGTGGTAATAGGACCCGGTCGAACGTCTGCCGTGTCTGTTATTGCTGCTGGGTTAGTATAGCAATGGTGTGTATGATGATCTAGGGTGCGTGAAGCGTAGGATACATGCAGCTGTGTTGGTGTGTCGACCTTCCTCGGCGAATGACGTGCAGGAAGTGACGCGCGACGCGTAGTGGGGCACCGTTTCTCCGATGCTGCAGGTACAGCATTGGGTAGGGACAAACCACGACACTCAGGCTGCGACCATGGCAAGTGTAAGTATACGACTCCAAGGTATACGCATGGCTAGGAATGCTGATTTTGAGTAGCATGGTGTAGCGCGTGGCTCAGGGCCAGTGGTACGATCCGAGGAAGCGCGGCAAAAAGAGATTCAGCAGATTGCTCAGTATCAGGATCTTGTGGATCTGGTGAATACCAAGGTAACATTGTCCGCTTTCTAGTACAGGTATAAGCTGAAACAGTAATATCGTCCAGATCACTGAGAAGCAGTATACTGTTGAAGTGCTCGGTCATGTCACGAAGCTACTAAACGAGAACCCCGAGTACTACACCATATGGAACCACCGAAGACGAGTTCTAAATACCCTCCTTTCAGCGCAAGATTCACCACAGCCGCCGGATGATCTTGTACAGGGCGACTTGCAGCTGACATTTGGACTGCTGCGCAAATTTCCCAAGTGCTATTGGATATGGAATCACAGAGACTGGCTCCTGCGCAGAGCAGAGTCTGCACTCGGTGAAGAAGCTGCGTACAAGCTTTGGTCTGGTGAACTGCAATTGATCAACAAGATGTTGCACGCCGACAGCCGTAATTTCCATGCTTGGGGCTATAGGCGATTCGTTGTCTCGCAAATCGAACGCCTGCCTACAGCTTCCACAAACCAGAATTACAGCCTAGCCGAGTCAGAATTCGAATACACAACAAAGCTGATCAAGACCAATCTGTCCAACTTCTCGGCCTGGCATAACCGCAGCCAACTCATTCCTGAGATCCTCAAAGAGCGCAATGCCGACGCGAAGGCACGCCGCACTTTCTTCGGCAAAGAGCTTTCACTCATGTGCGAAGCCATAAACACCGATCCGTTTGACCAGTCCATCTGGTTCTACCACCAGTATCTGCTATCAACCCTATCACCATCCTGTCCACCGCACCAGCTTATTATCCAAGATTTGAGCAACGGCGAACGCCAGAAGTACTATGAACACGAAATTGAATATATTCAGGAGATCTTGGGGGACGAGGCGGACTGCAAGTGGATATACGAGGGCTTGCTGAGGCTAGCGGAGGCGTATTTGGAGGTAGACGCAGGGACTGGTTTTGTGACTACGAGGGATATGGGCGCCTGGCTCGAGGCGTTGAAAAGCCTAGATCCACTGCGACGGGGGCGCTGGGAGGATCTAGGCAGCAGGCTGAATCTGTAAACATTCGTATACTTGTTCAAGGTTTGCCTGGCTTCGCCTCTGCGGGGCTCTGTGCTGGAGCCGACGTCTGATGTCCTTCTGGTGCCGCATTTTCCTCTGCGCCCTTTTTCCAGGCCCACAGCCCAATCGCCGATGACCACGAAGACGTTGCTTCTGAAGATGAAGCTTTTGCGTCTTCTTTCACTACTTCTTGCTGCGCGGGTATTTGATGGGGCGATGAAGGCGCAATTGCGTTGGACGTTACAGGGGTAACACTTTGGCCGGTCAAAGCGGCATGAGCGGCAACTTCACTAATGAAAGTGTGAGTGATGGAGTGAAAGGAATTGACCATGGCGTGTATACCGTTCGTATTCCTCTTGGAGCCTCTTCCGCCTTTGCTCCTTCAACTCCTCTCCGAACGTAGCAACACTAATTGACACTCCCGCAACCACCGCTAGAGCGAGTGGCAATATTCGTCCCGCCATCTTGTGACTTTGACTCGACGTGCACTCTTAGTCGCGAAGTGAGGGTCGGGGTGAAGTGTATGACATAATTGAGAACACGGAAAAGTTGACGGCGCACTTCCGCTCCATTTCGCGCTAGTAGGGCTGCACGGGTCGACGCGTCAAGCCTCGATCATATGCATTCAACCACCAACCTCACCCCGCCACCATCGTACCGTACACCGACATGCAGACGCGGCCAAATGTCCAAATGGCGCCAGAAAGGATTTGTCCAGGACTCGGATGAGGAAGAGGAAGAATCTCAACTCGAGAGCCAGGGTTCGAAGCGAGATGCTTCCGTGAATCGACGCGTCGAGCGCGTCGAGTGTACTGCCGTTCAGGGAGAAGAAGCGGACAGAGTCAAAAATGATGCCACAAGGACAACAGAAATTGGGGGGCAGGAGAGGAACGGAAGCTCAATTCCTTTGCAAGAGACGGGCAAAGATGAACACACAAGTCCCGCAACAAGGAGGCGTTTCTCGCCCAACCGACCCACGGCTTCCCCGTTGACGCCTGCCGCGACGTGCCACTCCACAAGACAACCGACCGACAGCCCCGATCCGCTACAAAGTCCACCAAGTCCAAGGCCCCATAAACACCGCCGAGTTGCTCCGTCGCAATTGCTGGATGCACCCCTCTTGGACGGTATCTTTCCCCCAGTAGGAGAACAACAGCAGGACGATGCTCTGAGATCTCCGCCTGGACAAGGTAGGCTTGCAACTCAAGTGGACGTTCCTACGCCAAACGACACCAGGACCGACGGGCCTCCCAACATTCTGGACGCATTTGGCGTTGAGCCACTATCGGAAGACTCGGAGGATGAGCCTCTTTCAGATCCACCCAGCGACTTGGAATCTCCAGCGTCTGGTTTTCTGGCACCTCAGCCTCATCGTAGGACTGCCGTTCAGGTCGTCATACCAAGTTCCACTGCACTGCAGAGTCATCTTTACGAGGAGGATGCGAGACGCGAATTTCGCCAGCGCAAGCCTATTCAATTACATCCTTATGCTCTAGAAGGTGAGCTGTACCGGAGGGAAGTCCAGAGTAGAGGATTGAAACCGGTGCCTAGGCCGAGATCTCCTGAGCGAAGAATAGCAGCGCAAGATACAGAGACGCAAGAGAAAGAATTTGACCCGAATGCAACACCCGACAGTAGCCCACCCGTGGCTGAAATACCCGTGGCTACGCCCGCGCCACGTAAGCCTCGAGCAGACAAGTCCGATACAGGGTCAACCAGACGCCCCATCTCTGACCTGACACGACGCAAGTTACCTGCAACCCAGCTCCATCTTCCAAATGCGGCCAAGAGGAGGAGACTCAACGTTAGCTCGACACAAGCTCAAGCTGCCCCGACCAGTATATTTGACGATGAGGCTGCTCGTCACGACATCTGGTCAATTCCACCCAATTCACCGCCTTACTCGAGCAGTCCTCACTTTGTTGGGCAACAGTCCGGACGTAAATTTGGCAAAACTGCTACCACTATTCAGAACTTGCCCACACCGTCCACGTCTTCAGTCTTCCAGGATGAGCCTCCGCAAATGCCAGACTCTGATGTTGACCACATCCCGCGAGGTACAGCACAAGCAGACAGTGAGCTGCGCCGACCCGCAAGAATCATCCTCAGTGACTCAAGTTCCTCAGAGTCAGATTCTTCATCAAGCGAAGCAGAGAAAAGCGATCACGAATTGAGGCAAGTGAGCAGAAAGATGAAAGGGGTTCTACCGGCTTCCTGGTTACGATTTGATCAACAAGAGCAAGAGCGACGGCAAGCACAGGCAAGGCAGCGGGAACGAGCACGTCAGCTCTCTGAACCATCTCCAGATCCCGAACCCCAGCGTGGCGTTGCTCAGAGGATTATCAAGCGAAACCTGTCCGGAAGGCATCAATCTACCCAGAACACGCCAGCAAAAGACGTCGTGGTAATCTCTGATGGATCAGGCGATGAGCGTCAGGCCCAAGTTTACAATACTACACGACGTGATGTTCGGACGTCTGTGGATGATGCAAGAGCGCTGGCTGCACAATTGGACCGCAGATATGCTGAAGATGATTCAGATAACATGGAGAATGATCCCCTGCCCCTCTTCACTATTGGCGGCACTGGAGGCAAGAGGAAACGGCAAAGCAAACTCACAGAGGCTTTCACAGCAGCCAAAAG
This sequence comes from Parastagonospora avenae f. sp. tritici 18332-5, assembly GCA_022559985.1. Classification (NCBI taxonomy): domain Eukaryota; kingdom Fungi; phylum Ascomycota; class Dothideomycetes; order Pleosporales; family Phaeosphaeriaceae; genus Parastagonospora; species Parastagonospora avenae. Next base: position 756,872 of record JAFJTR010000003.1, on the reverse strand, counting down.
ACGGAAAGCGGCGGATGGCACTACAAGACTCTCAAGTTCTATACAGCCAAGGAAGAAGCAGCACAACGGCAGATCAAAGACTACGCGGCGCACACCTCCACCGGCTCTAAGCGTTGTCGATGTCGATGTTCCATCATCGAAAGATGATGGCAGCATGCCGCAATTTCTGCGACTTGCTAGGCGGCAGGCACTTCGCAGACCAGATCTAGCTCGCCAAAGTCCCCGGTTTAAGCAGGTCCGGTTGCACAATTCGCGCGACACCGAGGAAGCAAATGCAACTCTTCAACAGTGGCACAAGGGTGGTCTGAGACCGAATACAAAAGTTGCACCTCGAAATCTTGGGAATGTGCGGTCCCCATTGGCAGATAGAATCGACAACCAGCAACATGCCCAGGAGAAAACGCAAAATCAAACATCACCAGGCAAGAATTCGGCCACAGTTAGGGCCTCAGCCACTCAGAGGCTCACAACAAGGCCATTGCCATTGGCCATGTTCCAGCGGACTTCAACGCAAGCATCGAACCCTTCCAAGCGGGTCAAGTCAGCGCCCAGATTGAACAAGATCCTGCAGCGATCCGCCCATACCGCTCCGCCAGCCTTCAGGGCTGGCCAACTAGAAGGTGACGAACGAGTGTTTGGACATGGACATCGTAAAATCGCTTTTGAAAAAGGCTTGCGCCATGCGGATCGCCCGACCACCGACCAGGGTCCTGGTAATCACGTCTACATGAATCCTCAACTGGCAAGGTTTCTGGCCGACGACGACGCTGTATTGCCCCCACTTCCATCAGCCAAGGACATCGGAGAACAGCGTATCGAGCGCGAGAGAGAACCAGCTCCACCTCCCAGAAAGCGTCTCATTCGAAAGAAAATACAGGCTCAAAGGGTGGATGTTGATGCACGAGAATTTCGTCAACCCAGCGAGCAAGCAGTCCAAGAAGTACTTGTCAATCAACTCCACGATCGCTCGCACGAAGCTGCATCAGAAGAAGGACCGGCTATTCTCCATGGCCTGGGTCCTTTTGGCACTCGATATCCCACCACCTTCGATGTGGTACCTCTCCAAGCTGACACCTATTTCCATTCTTCCACGCTCGTTGGGTCCGAAGATCTTCGACGAGCCTTGTCGGTAGCTCAAGCTGATAGCAGAAATCTGGATGATCTTGCTGGGAAATGCACAATCACGCATTCTGGGCTATCTGTACGATGTGGACCCTGGAACGACGAAACGAGCTCTGCGCTCACCAATCTTGTGAGGAGTATCACAGCACCATTAGACTCCGACCTCGCGCGATCCGCGGAAGAAGCAAATATGTCTCGACAAGAAGTTCTGCATAACCTCGCACAATTGGTGCGCTCAATGACGAATTATGTCTCCACACATTTGAGCTTCTCCGATCCTGTAGATCGAAGGTCTTTCGTGGTGAAGATGCAGCAATTGCTCTTCACCTTGTTCGATCAGGTCTCTGTGTTGCATCACAACATCGGCCACAGCGGATCTAGTCCAGATGCTGGGCACAGTAGTCTTCGAGTCATGAATTTCCTACTCGTCTTGAGCGTTCAAACGAGTATGGTTGCTCAAAGCAATGTGGTAGACCATCACGTGCTATTGGAAATACAACGGCTAGCCCACAATATAGCTACGGCTATCATATCGCATACCATCCGTTCCGGAGCATCTGAACTCGGCGATTTCCTGGAACAAAACAAGCGGCATGCTGTAAGACAGAATGGTGTACGAGAGAAGGATGCAGTTGTGGAAGGCGTGGTGGTCTGCATACATGCTTTGGAAACGTTAGCACTACCAGCAAAGGGTTTCTGGGATATTGTCAGTCAAGAACTCACTCCAACCGCTACTGCCACGAACGTCACCGTCTTTGAAACTGCATGGGCTACGCTATTCTCCCTGATTCCATTCATTGAGGTGGATGTCTCCGGTATACCCGTGAGAAGTCGAAGAGAGAGCTTTTCTTTGGACAATTGGACTTGCATCAGTACTATGTTGAGACGTTTGTTTGAGCTATACCAAAACACTTACCGAAAGCACGGTAGCTCGCTCAATGATTATGTTCGCGCCAGTCTGGCAAGGTGCCACAGATTGATCAAATTCTGGCACTGGCAAAAGCCGGAGCAGATGCTAAACGTTGTCTTCGACTTTTTTGGAAGGAACGGCCTCAAGCAGCTTCATCGAGAATCGAACAGTGGATCCGCAACATTTTTTAATCATGCTACAGCCGAACAGCCCCTGTCTCTAGATGTAAACGAGTGTTCCTTCCACGTCGCTCTGAAATGCCTCGTGCTGGGTCTCCGTGGCATGAGGAAAAGTTATACTGAGAAGAAGATACGCAGTTTTGTCTTCCGAACGATACCAAACCACGGTCGAAGCTACCCAAAGGACCAGCCTCTGGACGAAGAGAGCCTCAATGCGTTACGAAATCACCACGACCTTCTTTGCACGCTATACTGGGCTGCTCCTCCCCCTTGTCGACCTAAACTTGAACTGATCCGAGGGCTTGTGAGCCACGAAACCTCTCATCGCGAGGCTTGTAGGGTTAACGTACGTGCTTGGGCCAACCTTACAGCCTATCAATTATCCACTGATGAGCTCTATGAGGCGGCCAAGCCGTTTGCGCTCTGGCACAAGGTCATCATGCATCAGACGCTCAAACAGTATCGACTCGCCAAAAGTGAAGCCGATGACTATCTCAAGTCTGGGGCCCTGGACGGAACGACAGATGTGTCTGCAGTAATGGTGCGCCAGACAATGGAGCGTAACCAAGAGCAAGTCATCGCCACCCTGCGCGATTGTATTCAAGGGATGCAAAAAGCCATGCAGTCTGCAGCCAGCCAGACTATTCTGGGCATATTCCTCGTTGACTCCGATGTCATGCAGTTGCTGGAGCTACCCCACCTCGAAGACGGCCGCCTTGTCAATGTAATCAGGGATGTCCTCGCAATACTGCAGGAGTATTTGAGATTACAAAAGTCTACTCCGAGCCACAAAGAGAGCCAGACGGCGAGTGAGGACAGTCAAGACTATGGTGACTTCCCAGACATGGACGACCTGGACGATATCGAGCATCACGCTACATTAGCTGCACCCCAGCACAACGGTCTTGACTTTATACAAAGTCCATTGTGGCATCTGTTATCCAACGCCTTTGGCGCAGAGACTTCACCAGACGACAATCTACTTCTGGACTGCGTGGATACTTGGAGCCTCTTTGCTCAAGTACAAGTGACAACTGGAGCAAGATCATGGTCATACTATCTGGACTCGTTCAGTCAAAAGTCATGGCAGCAATTGCGACAGACCGAACAAACCCGCAAATTTGCCCCGTACTTTCTTGCTCGTCTCGCTGATAGCGACCGAATGGCCTATGAGCACCACCAGCATGAATTCAATACGGCACTGCTGCTTTCACTAGTAGACCGGGAGTCGATGCTCAGGTTTCAACACCGCCTCCTGCATGTTATTGTCACAGTCGACAAAGCCAACCTGCTGATGAAGAACCTCCCATTCTTCCGCGACCCTATCAGTGGTAATTGGGACATTGCTTCCGATACTTTACGATCACGGCGTCTTGCCCTTATCTCGAGTATTCTGTCAAACATGCGAGAGGATCTGCATACTACAGCGGTTGAATCTATGACACGAGTATCGGAAGTGCGTAGGGCTTACACAACGATGTTGCAAGAATTCATGATGAGGATGAAGAGCAATTATCTACAGCTTCAGCAAGGAGCCACAGTAACTGGAGCATATGTGGACTTCGTTCAGAAGATTGTGCAATTTCTGAAGCAGTACACTGGAGACATCTGTCCAGTGATTCCATTCTTCACAGACTCGGTGGCATTCCCGTTACCATCAAAAGACCCTACGTACGTTGTAGGCCGTTTGTGTGGGTATGCAACCAAAGCCATGGAGCCAGGCACGTCCAAGCAGCTGTCTGTCTTCATACAAACAGTTGCACAACAAGCCGCAGCCGACAGCCAGCGACAGTATCTCGTGACCCAGCTTACCACAGCCGTGTGCTCGAATGAGACACCAGCCGCCGACAGGATAGTACTTCGTTTGGTCCTTCTTCAGGGCATCTTCCCGTCCTATCTTGAGAAGTCTTTCTCCAGCGGCTCCGCATTCCTCATCGCAAACCCGATATTGCAATGCCTGCGGCCAATACTAGACACCATGATCTTTGATCTACGCATTACCCAGCCCGACAGCGTCTCGTCAATCATGAATTCCATCCTTGCGGTCGCACACGCCTTCATCCGAGGGACCGAACACCTGACCGACTCACCGACGCATCTCAAACAGCCATACGTGCTCGCCGCATCGACATATATGCTTGGAGCCATGAGTGTCATCCTACCGGTCCTGGAATACATCTGCAGCCAGACCAGGACCAAGATGCACCCACTTGTTGCATACATGCGAGACTTCAGTACACTTGTCACACAGAGACTGCAGGATATGGAGCCGCAAACGATCCCAAACTACGAAGGTGATGCACACACCACGACGCTGGGTGAGCAACAGAGCAATCTTCTAGCGTTCTGCAGAAGAGGGCTGGAAGACAGCTTGAAAGCCAACTGGAGCGAAGATGCAACTGGAACAGTGCGCTTTGGCCAAGGTCAAGCGAAGAAAGAAGTTGTCTTTGATATTGGGAGCGTAGAGGAAGAGAGGGATAGACTCTTGGCGGTCGTGGAGGCATTCCAGGGCGCCCTGTGTAGCGTTTATGAAGAGGAAGAGTATCATGACAGCGCAGGCGACACGGCGTGCCATGTTGTAGTTTAGCATTTGTGTATTTAGCGGCATAAGCGGCGTTTCATGGGATGTGACGTTTCGCATCATTAGCATTGTAGCATTGAATTGGTCACGACCACTACTATTTTTATTTCGGAGTGACAGCCATCGCATTTTACAATCATCACATTTCACCAACACACAGATATTGACAATCGAAGGTAAATGTACCAACAGCACCCCTCTCGCTCAAGCCACCGTGCGCCTACTCTCGAGCTAGCATCCGCGCCCAAAGGAGCAGAAGCCTTCTCTCAAGCTAGCACATCGCCCGAAAGCAGGCATTGAAAACGAGAAGAAGATGGGGAGCCGGAGGCAAAAGCAGCAAACCGCAAGTCCAGACGTCAGAACAGTACAAAACGTAAAGTAGCGACAAGGACAAAAGCGGGCTGGGTTTAATCTTCGCACGTAGACTAATCGACACGGTATTGGGGAATAACTTGTGGCAATTTAAGAATGTGCGTGGACTTGTTCGTGGGACGGATGGGCCAGTGCATGCGGATCACGGTTACGAGCTTGGAGTGGCATCGACATTGATTGCTGAAGATGAGCTATTCATCATCGTCCTCTTCGTCGTGCTGAACGTCCATGACTCTTTCGCCGGCTCGCTCAAGGGTCCTACGACTCCAGACGCGGACGCCTTTGTACACAGCCTGTATCACATAAGCACCGCGCATGCAAGACACTCGAGATGGGGGAGACTTACAGCAAGGAATGTGCCTACTCCAACCACAATGATGATCCAGCTGACCTGTTCGACTCGGTCGCGACCAGTTCTGGCTCTGCCACCACCACTGCCAAATCGAATGTAATTGAATGGGTTGGCCAAAAGGACCTTGAGGAAGCCAAGTACACCCATGCTGGCGAAACCTTTTGCGAAGTGCTCGTACCATGTAGTTCGTTCATCGTCCTCGAAGTAGAAGCCTTGACTGCGTCTTGACCAGCTGTTCCAGGGCATATAGCTCCATGGGTCGACGTAGAGCCCAATGATAGGGTCGGCTACAAACCCAAGACCGAAGATGACAACAATGAGGATTAGAGCAGTGAGCGCAATCTGGGCAGCTACAAGAGTTGTTAATTTTCTTCTGTAACTGATCCATGATGTAAGGTATATGCGACTTACCAACACTACCCACGAAGCGACCAGCCCCCAGACGCGCTAGTCTATACTTGAATCCGCAAGTAGGACACTGCCAGTAATTTCTCTTTCCATAGCCTGGGTCGGCGTGGCGCCATGCTTGGAGGCAGGCATCGTGGACATATTTCGATGAGCCTTTGCACAAACAGGGCCGAATCAGACGACCGGTGTCGTCCTGATATACGACTCCAGGCGATTGCAAGAATCCCGGAAGGCTGTCTGAACCAGCGTTGAAGGTTGGCTGAACAGTTTCAAGGCAAATCCTACATTGTCGAGGTGGCCAATGGGTGCGTCGCGACCGCGATCCTGATGCTGATCCTGGGCCTGTGTTCGCGCGATCAGAGGTGCCTGGTGGTTGCTGGCGCGAAGACGACGTTGAAGATTCTCCGCGTGCAGACTCATTCTTGGGTAGGTCATCTGGCCAGCTCCAGCCTCCTGGTGTTTGATATCCAGAAGAGTACGACATCGTGTAGTGAGTTTGTTGGTGCTAGGAGCGCAAGCGCAGTAAGTTGATTCCAGCTCTTACCATGAAAATGAAAGCACAGATACAAGTGATGATGTGATCAATCAATCATGCGGGCGGGGAATGCATCATAAGCGATTCGGGTATCGGATGTGTTTCCGACACAGCCTCGCAGCTTTATAGGCGTCACAGAAGAACAGAAGACACTGTGGTAGACAAAGCAGGAAAGGTGGACGAGAAGGTTCGGTCAAAAGAGCAGAACGTCAACATCGGAGGAAGGTATCGCCGATGGGTGGTCCGTGCAGCCGCGTCAATCGATTGCCTGGAGCTACCGCTACAGCTGGGACAGCTTCGATCCCCACGTCTGCCACCCCACCAGCCCTTCTTCCTCCATTAGCTTGCCGACACTCTCTACTTCACAAGGAAAGGACAGAAGACCAGCATGGCTGACAGATATTCCTTCTCGCTCACCACTTTCTCGCCCAGGTAAACATACAGCGCCACGAGCGAGCGTCTTGAGACCTTTTGCTAACAATCCATAGCGGAAAGCTGGTACAAATAGGTCCGTGCCAGGAATCACGTGGAAGATAGAAGACCGAACTGATGTTTGTACAGAGTATGCTCTAAACGCCGTAAACCAAGGTGTTACCTCACTCGGTATCAAGGGTATGTTGGATCGCGAACATGGCCAGCTGCACAGTATTGACAGGTCACGATAGCTACCAATGGCATTGTTCTCGCAACTGAGAAGAAGTCATCCTCGCCGCTCATCGACTCGCAATCGTCATCGAAGATCAGCCTCATAACACCCAACATCGGCATGGTCTACTCTGGCATGGGCCCCGACTACCGCGTGCTTGTCGACAAGGCTCGCAAGGTCTCACATACCGGCTACAAGCGCATCTACAACGAGTACCCGCCCACGAGGATATTAGTTCAGGACGTCGCACGAGTGATGCAAGAGGCTACACAGTCTGGTGGTGTCCGGCCGTACGGTGTCAGCTTGTTGATTGCAGGATGGGATGACGGCATTCAGCCGGAGGCCGAGGGAAAGAGTGAGGAGCAGACAAGCGAGGAGAAGAAGAAAGTGAGCGGCAAGACGGGTGGTATTCTAAAGGGCGGACCTAGCTTGTACCAAGTCGACCCTAGCGGCAGCTACTTCCCTTGGAAAGCGACAGCAATCGGCAAGAGTGCGACAAGCGCGAAGACATTCCTTGAGAAGAGGTACACCGAGGGTCTGGAGCTGGAAGACGCCATCCACATCGCCCTGCTCACGCTCAAGGAGACGATAGAAGGCGAGATGAACGGCGAGACGGTCGAGATTGGTATCGTCGGCCCGCCAGAGAACAGGCTGCTAGGCTTCGAGGGTGTCGAGGGTGCTGTTGGCCCACGCTTCAGGAAGCTGACTTCATCGGAGGTTGAGGATTATCTGACGAATTTGTAAAGACTGCTAGTCTCGGGCGGGCCGACATCCGAAGTCTATGAACATGATTATAGCAGACTGAGCTGCGGCAAGGCGGTCTTGGACAACTGTGCAAACGTCGAGCCGTTCTCAAGATAGCACAACGCATGAGAGGAGCTGTGTAGCACTTACGAAAATGAACCATTAGATGCCTATGAATTGTATCCTGTGAAGAAATATTGAAACTCCATACGCCACCAACGTTGATTGCGATGCATGTGGCTGCGCCTATTGCGAGGCTCAGCGACCAATTCTGGTTAGCGCAGATCAGCACTGCCTTCGTTGGCACCCTCCACCTTGAAGCTCACTAAGGGCGCAAGGCTGCGGCGTCTTACATACGAAAATAGAATCCCACGAAGAAGGTGGCCTTGATTGACTTTGAAGAACTCAAAAGAGACGGGCGACCTCATGGAAAGCTCCACAGATAACCTGCAGCCGGCAAACGATGCGGGCACGCACATGGCCGATTCCCATGAAGCGCCCTTTCGCCTGCGTTCATACCAGACGGAGATGGTTGAGGAGAGCATGCAATCGAACATTATTTGTGTCATGGACACCGGTAGCGGGAAGACGCATATGTGGGTACCCCACCGTAGGTGACTTCCGAGATTTCGAACAAGGCTAACATCTCAGAGCTATTGATCGAACGCGTGCAGAGTTGGAGATTTGCCGCCCGGACAAGGTGCGAATTCCTAGGCCTATTTTACATTCACACTGAACTCATTTATCAAGGTAGTATGGTTTCTTGCACCAACAGTCACACTTTGTGAACAGCAATTTGCAGCTTTTAAATCGAATCTCCCTGGGTACGGTATCCAGCTCCTCTGTGGCAAAGATAACCTTGACCACTGGACGGATCAAGGCGTCTGGGATGATGTACTACTCAACATTCGCATTGTGTTGTCGACGCATCAGGTCCTTCTCGACGCACTCACTCATGGTTTCGTCAAGATGCGCAACCTAGCTTTGCTTATATTCGATGAAGCTCATCACTGCACTCTAAAGCATCCAGCTCATCGGATCATGTCGGATTTTTACAAGCCCCGGGTTGGGAGTGAGCTTCCTAGGATCCTCGGCCTGAGCGCCAGCCCGATCAAGACAGCCAAAGTCACATCAGAAGACCTCCAGTAAGCACTTTTGAAATCCTAGACTGTTGATAGCAATCTCATCGATCAGACAGATTGAGCGGAATCTGTGTGCCACAGTCAAGACTCCGAAATTGCATCGCTCAGAGTTGCTGCGATATGTTCACCGGCCACAACTCATGCGGATAGATCATCCTGTAGAATCACAGGACTTGCAATCCAACATGCTCTCTTTTCTGAAGAGCGCCTACATCAATTATGACCTCCAAAAAGACCCCTGGGTTCTGGAGCTCCTTCATCAGCGACAGCAAGGCTATGATGTTATAACGCAAATGCACAAAGTATTCGTTGGCGGCAAGACGTACTGCAGAGATCAGCTCCGATCACTTGCTCTTAAGGCGGAAGCAATATCACAGGAGCTTGGGGTGGGTATTATGGACTGGTATCTTCGTGGGTGCATAACACAATTCAGCAAGATGGTTCATATGTCGGACTCCCAGTTGCTCGACTGTCCTGCTGATGAAAAAAGATATCTCCTTGAGATCTTGAGAACTTTGCCGTCAATCGACCTGAACAGCCACGGTATTCCACCGATGTCCTTAGATCATATGTCGCAAAAGCTCCAGCTATTAATCAACTTTCTGGTCGCCGAAGCTAAGCATGACTCTGAATTCACTTGCCTGGTCTTCGTCGAGCAGCGGGTATGGGTTGCTTGTATTGCAGAAGTTCTCGCAATTCACCCAGAAACAAAGGATTTACTAAGAGTCGGCACTTTTGTTGGCGAGTCGGAAAATAGCAAACGGAAGGCAAACATAGCGACCATTGCGGAGCCACGAAATCAACAAGCAACTCTGGACAACTTCCGCGCGGGCACGCTTAATCTCATTCTCGCAACCAGTGTTCTCGAAGAAGGCATCGATGTGTCTAGTTGTCATCTTGTTGTCTGCTTTGAAAGCCCCAAGAACTTGAAGAGCTTTGTGCAACGACGCGGGCGGGCAAGAAAGGAAGAGTCAAAGTATGTCATATTCGTGCCTCAAACTGGTCGTGGGCGGGACCCAGAATCCTGGCAATTACTCGAAGAAGGGATGAAGGCTGTATATCTTGATGATTTGCGGCAAGTCAAACTTGCTACAGAGAAGGAACAGCAGAGTGAGACTGGCCATCGGCATTTCGAGGTAAAAAGCACTGGGTAAGTGAGAGCCAACGTTCAAATGTTGACACCGCGGGTAAAAGTCGCAAATGGACAAGCAACTGACAAACTCCTTAGTGCGCTTTTAACCCTAGACAACGCCTCCCAGCACCTGCACCATTTCTGCTCCATACTGAGTGCCGGACCCTACATCGACAATCGCCCACAATTTGAGTTTACAGAGATACGGCCCGGCGCAATCACTGCGCGCGTCGTACTCCCTTTGACTATAGATCCTCAAGTCAGGACCGCCTGCGCTTTGGATACTTGGGTAACTGAAAAGATGGCCAAGCAAGACGCGGCTTTCGAGGCATACAAGGCTCTGTATGTGGCTGGCTTAATTAACGACAATTTGTTACCTGCGAAACAAGAAGCAGATGATGAGTTGTCAGAACTTCAGATCCCAGACCACCGACCATCGCTAGTACCGGTCTCACCAACACTCGATCCTTGGCTACTCTTTGCTCGTCACCAACAGCAAAACCCGCACGTCTACTACCGTACTCGTCTTACACTGCACACAGCAGACGACAAGCCTACACACTTACTCCTGCTTACTCCGACTATCCTCCCCGACATTCCCGAACTTCTCCTTCACTGGAACAGTTCCACAAAGCTCAAGATCGAAAGCTCGTGCCTCCACAGCGTAGTCTTAGATGACAAAGAAATCTCAGAACTGAAGTCGGTCACCTACAAGATACTGTACTCTGTCTTCCATAACCGAATGGAGCTCAATAGACAAGATTTTGTATGGCTAGTTGCTCCGTGCGATGAGTCAGGTCACCTCAATAGCCGCATCTGGCTTTTGGAATGGAGACAGCATACTTGCCTGGCAACGAAGCTTATTGCGCAGAACTCTGATTGGTCGCTATGGGGCTTGGTCAATCAAAAAGGAGATGGTCGAAAGTTCATACCGAGATCCACCAGCATGGATAATCAATTGTGGTCGCTCCAGCTGATGCAATTGCCCAAGCGACGCGACTTTCTCCATCCAGTCTCGGAGTCCGCGAACAAGAACGACGCATACACGAAGACAGAAGAGATGGTAGCAAACGAGTGTATGGTAGATCCAGTGCCTGCCCCATACTCTGTGTTTGCACTGCTTTTGCCATCGATTCTGCATCGATTTGGCATCGCCGTTATCACCGAAACTCTAAGGACTACACTACTCGGCCCAGTCAACTTGGACTCAGCGCATTCGCTCCTTCTCACAAGGGCGCTGAAATCATCCGCAGCTGATGGCAACGACAATTATCAGCGTTTGGAATTTCTCGGCGACTGTATCCTAAAATTCATCGCTACAGTTCACCTCATGGCCGCCAATCTCAAATGGCCAGAGAGCCACCTCACTGCGAAAAAAGGAAGAATTGTCAGCAATGGCTTCCTCGCTCGGGCTACTCTAGCTGCCGGACTGGACCGTTTTATGATTACAAAGAGCTTCACTGGCGCGAAATGGGCGCCTCGTTATGCTGGAGACCTCTTAGCTGAGACCGACTCAGCGGTCAAGGAAGAGAGGTCATCGAAACTGATCGCTGACATAATTGAATCACTCATCGGCGCTTGTTACACCGTTGGTGGGTTCGAGAAAGCTGTCTTGTGCGTTCAAACGCTATTGCCACTTGAACCGTGGGTTTCTGTGCCGGCTGCCAACAGTATCCTGCATGAGGCGGCACCGGCTGAAGCTGATTTGATGGGTCTTGATGTTCTGGAGACTCTGATAGGTTACACTTTCAAGAAGAAGCCGCTCCTTCTCGAAGCCCTGACTCACGCGTCTTTCTCGGGCCCCCATGCGCTTTGCTCCTACGAACGCCTGGAGTTCCTCGGGGATGCAGTTCTTGACTACATCATTTCGAAGCGGCTTCACGCAAACTGCCCCGAACTACCCCATCAGAAGATGCATGCCATCAGAACAGCGACGGTCAATGCATCCTTCCTTGCGTTTAGATTGCTCGAGACTACCATCGACGTGGAGACAATCAACAAGGCTACTATGCAGCCAGAGAGTCAAAAGAGGGCGATCTGGCAGTTCCTCCGGTCTGGAAGTCCGGAGCTCAACGCAAACCGCGACAATGCGCTGAGACAACACGAACAAGTGAGGGACCAGATCATTACTGGCCTCAATGAGGCGGCAAGGTTCCCTTGGCATCTGTTTGCCCTCACAGACCCACCAAAATTTTTATCTGACATGGTAGAGAGTGTGATAGGAGCCGTCTACATTGACAGCCTTGGTGACATTCTCTCTTGCGAAGCGATCGTCCGACGTATCGGGATACTCGACTGTTTGGAGCACATCCTGCGCAATGATGTGGATTGCCTGCACCCCAAGGAACGACTTGGCCATCTTGCTGTTGACAAGGGTGTGCAGTATGCGCGCGTGGGAATGAATACCGAGCCCAATGAGGGTGACAAAATGTACAGATGTCAGGTCAAGGTGGGCGGCGAAGACGTTGGTGATGTCGCTGCGGGCTTGAAAAGACTAAATGCAGAGACTGTGGCCGCATGGAAGGCCGTTGGTGTCTTCGAGAGCCGGAAAGACATGGACATGGAGGTTGTTAGCGATATGGAAGAGTTCTTCGATGCGGACGATGGCGGGGGAATATTACTGGATGGCCCGTGAAGTGATCATGCGGCATGGGACGGCATAGAACTGCTCGGGTATATTACGCGGCATTTCAGAGACGCTGTTGATTGCGACCATCACTGTGGATGGAGTCTCAATGTCTCAGTGAAAGACACCGGGCATTTCAACATCCGGACTCTTGGGATGTGGTCGGCATCATGGACGTTTGCCTAGTCATGTCCCGACCTCGAGCCACTCGGGTAGCCGGCGCTTGCGCTTCTGCGATAATATTTCTGCCTTGGACTGATGCAATCTTGGCCTTTGTGGACAAGTGTGAGTAAGGTCCGATAGCCCCATTAATGTCAGGGAAGATGGATGACCAAAGAGTGAAATCCTCGAGGAGGGGTAGCCACCGCACTGAAGACAAAAATATGCCATAGAGGCGGTCTGGTGAAGAGCTCATCTCAGTGTGCTAAGAGCGCCCTCGTAGTCTAGCTTCCTGACACCCTAGAAGTGAATGAGAGAACGAAAAGAAGCCCCAAGTTTGATCTAGTGACAATGCTCATTGCGCCCCTTTCAGCCGTGAGGCGGTGATTAGTACAACACTTCACCCCACTCTCAGCCGTCGCGCTACTAGCCCACACTAATCTCTACTGATCCGAGCAGCGGATGTGGCGGAGGCACGGTCATTTAGATTTCATGAAGATTTCATCCCGTGGCCATCGTGAGGCGTTATGTGGCGTCACTGGTCCGAATCTTCAGAGAATGCCTAGCCGGACGCCTCCCGAAAGGCTCCCCGGTACACTGCAATGTGACCGATTCCTTCAGAAGAATTGAATGAGCTAGTCTAATGGTTACTCTTCGTCTAGCACCTCATTGATTGAGGCACAGAGACATGTTCATGGACTTGGTCACTTGGGAGGTCGAGGCAACTACACCGAAACTTATAAAGCCGACGAGTTTTGCTATCATTTTACCATCCACACAACTCAATCATCTCCTCCTCCCAGTACAACCGCTTATTCCAAACCAGCTCATACATCCAATTCGAACAACTCTCCAACGCAAACTTTGCAAGATGTCTAGCACTACCGGCAATGGAGCTCAATATCCTGGACAACCCTCTGGCAATCGCGCAACTGGAGCAACAGGGGGGCCCCAGTCAAAGTTCAACTGCAGAAACTACTTGCAGTCTGGTCACCCTACTGGGGTAACGGTTGATCGCAATGGAGCAGCTTGCACACACTGTCAGGTAAGTCATCAATCAACTCGTGGTTTTGCTTTTGGCTCATGATCATGTCAGTGTGCACCCCTACACTACCCAAGCCAGCAGCAACAACGCCGTTAGCTTTCATGGCTCATGAAATTCATCGGCGCAGGCGAGCTTTCGATGCTCCACTCCTCCCTGCACCTATTTGGATCCGATGACGCAGGCGGCTTTTTGAATGGTCTCACACTGAGCGCTGTGGTGAGGGACTGCATATCTCGTATCTTTCAGCGAATCAATCTAACAGAGCTCCGCATGCTGCAGTCGGGATAGATGCACTGTAGCTGAGAAGAATCATGGGTAACTAGTATATATGTGGTGGTTTTCGTAGAACAATATTCATTACACTCATTACATTCGATAGTCTACACCTCTAAGCCGCCTTGACTGAACGCATAGTTCTGTGTGATCCTAAGGCGATTGCCATGACTCGACAGTGCCCAAAGAAGAGACTGCCGGACCACATTGGAGCACAACATACCTGCACCAACAACCAATAGTGGGCATTATCTCTCTGGTAACTACGATATCCAACTCCTCATGCTTCCCGTAAAGGAACATCATCCCCCAAAAGTTGCTGTAATTGGTCTCCTTCCCTACAGCATGCAAGGTAAGGCGCTAAAGTTGCCGGAAGGGGCACTGCGGCAGCTTTCCGGAATGTACCAACAGAGGCCAGACTCGTTTCTTTCAGCCTAAAAATCTGACACATTCGGTTGTCGCAAATAATATTCAGCGTCACGGGACTCCGGTGCATCTGTATCACACGATCCGTAGGCCTCCCTGGCCTGAGCGATTTTGATTTGGAATTCAGCAATCGATACCAAACACCGCATACTACCTATGGTAAGGCATGCGATGCAACCTGAGGGCAGGATGAACCAGGACCAGAAAACGGTCGCGCTGATTTGCGAATTATTGGCCCGGCCAGCATATTGCCACTGCCACTTATGAGAGCCTCATTGGCTCTGACCCAGAGTCCAACATTGTGTACTTTGTCGATGCATATGTGCCATGGACCGTTCCGGAAGCCGCTCTTACTGTGCCGTAGTGTGTTCCTCTCGGCGCAAAAAAACGGATGGCTATATGCGGGTAGATGAAATCAAAGTGAAGCAAAATCACTCGTTAATAGGTATCAACGAACGCAAAAGTTCATAAGCGAGTAGCCCACAACTGTTCATGTAGAACCATAACGAGTTCGCTCTATCACTAGGATGGGTTCAGTGCAACCTACTGGATTCGGCGAGCCCAGCACACGACCTTGAGGCAGAGACACCGATCTTCGGCCGGACCAGCCCTGAGGAATTGCGGCCTTTGCAATCCCCGAGGCGATCTAGTGAGCGCCCCATCATGCTGAGTGACACTTTATCTCCCCGGGTCAGTTTGCTGACGATCTTTGCAAGCGAGAGTCGCCAGCAAGTGTTCAACTCATGCCGATAACAGGCCACATGGATGATGGTGTATGGAGTCCAACACTCTCTGATCATAATGATCAAGCATTACTGCATGGCTGCCCAATCTCCTCAACTGCTAGGTGCGAGACTGACATCACTGGCCATTCTGGGGGGCAAGGTGTGACATTGGCAGCTACCTTGCACTACTTGGGTGCTGCAAATTGCACTCTTCTAGACTATACATCAGTAATGGCAATTGTGCAACACAAGGTAAATTGACCGCTACCGTCAGCTGACAGATATGGACATGCGCGATCAATCTTGTTCGCTGAGATGCGATTTGGCCTTTTCTGCAGCCTCAAATAGCCTTACGCACATGCCTCCTCCACACCCCCTCCCCCAAGCCACCAAGAATCATGCGTCTAATGAGAGGAAAGCCTCAGGTCGCATCCGGTCGCATCAAGGGTCCACTGCGCCACTGGCAACAAAACACCTTAGTTATCAGTGACTGCTTGAAAACTCGGACAGTCGAGTAAGCTACGGAGGAAAGACGTGATTGCATCAAACACGTATGCTGTAGAGAAGGGTAAGCCGGCATTTCAAATACATCCTCTTGTTCATCGCCCTTGCAAATTTGTTCGCAAGAACATTGCGACAAGGATCCTATGCCATAAATATCCAACGTATGAGGTGCGTCAAAAACATGTGACCAAAACTTCATGCATGTGTATGTATGCAGGGTCGGCAGGAAGCGTCACTGTTCTCGCAACCTGGTCCGCACATGCACCCCAACCCCAAAGATGCGGCATGCCAGCTTTTGACACGTCAACCGTAATCTTCCATGTAACTCGGATGTTACGAGCGGACCAGACCTGAGCAAGGTCGATACGAACGTAAACTCGGACCACTGTCCCGTGTTGCCTTCAGCTCTCGTAGATTCGCCGGAAAAGCCTGCCTCACCCTGCCGCCTCGCCATGAAGCCCAGGATACCGGGACGCGGGTTTGCCCAAGCCATTCCAGTGTCATTACGGGCGCGCCGACTGCGACTAGCCTCGAACAGTGAGTTATGAAGACTGCGCATTCGAGATTGCTTCAGCAGAGGTGAGCCGCATCAGCCTCAATACCATACATCAACTTAGCCCCTTTGCATTTCGGCGGCCCACCACAGCTTCAGCAAGGCTGCCACCGATGGGGACGCCATGTGGTGGTCTCTAAGCGCGCGCCTGGAGCGGCACAGCACATAAGCACGACCCTTGCATTGGACCCATGACGATACCACCGTTGCACACGATCAGCCTAGCGACATATTTCGTGTCCAGTGCTGCGTTGACCAAAGTGTTGGGGCTCTTGCGCCATTAAGCGCTCAGTGAAGCGAGAACTGCAGGTGGCTGACCACCCACAATGGTCGGATCTTGGGGCGGAAACCTGTGCATAACAATGTCTTGTATCACTATAGGAACTGCTGAGGCAGTTGGCGCAGTAAAAAACACCCCGCGCACGTATCAGTTGGCTCCATCTTGCCCCGACATTGGGCCGTTTCTGGGTCAGCATTCATCCTCGAGATCTCCCATGAGCATGGGCCCAAGAGCACGCACGGCGGTTACGGGTTACGCTTTGAAGCTGCGGGATGTGACGAAAGCTGTGACTATGCTGCATGCGGTCCCAGGAGCTTCAGCTACATTTCGCCGGCAAGGAGAATTGATATGAAGGCATCAGCGAGGCACAGCTCCGTGGAATTGTCAGACCGGGCTTTCGTTGTACCGCTCATGTCCATCGAAAACAAACCTTGTTGCAATAGTACCTGGCCAATCTGGTGGTGGCGCTCATGTCCGAGCCGGGCACTGACAAAGGGCTTGCCAAACGCGATTCGTACGAACTTGGCAAGATTGGTAAATCTTCGATTATCGGACCATCACCCATTCTGCTTCACAGCATTCTGGGAGTTGTGGCGTCTCAGTACTGCAGCCTACAGCATATACAAATCGAGAAGTTTGCTCTGCAATACCAACGTCGTAATGAAATTTCATGCATGCGCTACGCAGCAACCTCACATAACTACACTGATTATAACTTCACGAGGATCCACTTTTCCTACTACATTCAACAGTAAGACGCTATCAGAGAAGGTTGCTCTAGAGCACAAGGGCGCTTCCAATCTCAAAGAAGACAGTCAAAGTTATACAGTGACAGCTGTTTCACCGTCACTCAACTCCATCGTAAACTTTTTTAACTATAATTTCAGCTCTTGCTCTAACAAATAAAGCTCTATTCTCCAATGACATCCACCCACAAACAGCACCTTTTCTTGTACGGCACCTTTTGCGAGTGACATATGTTCCTCGAACCAGCATCTTCCCGACCAATGCCTCGACGAAACAACGAGCTCTCAAACAATCCCCAAACAACTACCTTCGAATACCTCCCCTCGAACACCTCCCCTCGAACACCTCCCCTCGAACACCTCCCCTCGAACACCTCCCCTCGAACACATCCGCTCCTCAAACACACAATCGATCGACGCCTCCTAAACACACAATCGATCGACGCCTCCTAAACACACACCCAAACCACACACCATCAACCCTACCTCTTCTCAGCGCTACAAATACAAAGCACACACACACACACACACACACACACACACACACACAACCAGTCCATCTCCTAAAACTCCCTTGTATCTGTGCCAGACCGTAAAATCAGTGCTAAAGCTACCTCATCTCGCGTGCTAGAAAATCTTACCTCGACGGCTCCCTCTATGGCTTGCACAGCTTTGAAGTGTCATGAGCGTAAATCATTAGGCGGGATCGGCACAACGTGGATATGTCTCTGAAGCTTCGAATGAACGTAGAGAGGGTCAAGGAAGTCTAGCTACAAGACAAAGCGTATGTGAGAATGAAGAACTACAAATGCGGATTTCACATTACTATATACATGCCATGCCTATATTTCGCTCGCAAACAAAAAACAAAAATGCCAACCGAACCCCAGTTACCCTGCCATACCCTCCAAAAAGTCATTGGATGCTTTCATTTTGTTCATCACCTCCCATGGCGTCGTCGTTCGTATTCATCATCGTTTCGTATCGTCTACTGTCCAGTTTCTGCACAACGCGTTAGTCACACTGATCTCACAAAACCATCGCAATGAAGGAGAACTTACCAGTCTCAACACCAGGTTGCCTTCCATCCAAGCCACCCGTAACCTTCTTCTTAAGTTTCGACAGGCCGATCTTGGCCTCGTTCTTCGCGAACCGTGCGTTGCGCGCGGGCTTCCACTGCATCAGGCCGCGGTGCTTGCGCTCCTCGGTGCGCTTGTTCTGCTTCTTGTAGTCTTTACTTGAGCCGGACGAGCCGTTTGTGGTTCCGGTCGCGGAGGTGTAGGCGGTGGTGTCGGTGCGGTCTGTGGCGTGAGATGCGCGGGGCCCGTCATTGGTGGAGTTGGGTGACAAGTCGGTGGGTTGGTGTCGAATGCCTTGGTTAGGGCTGCCGGGGCCGCCGCTCATGCCTTGCGCGTTGCCAGCGTTGGCAGCATCCTCGACACCCAGGTCGGACGAAGAGTATGAATCATCGTCGCTGTCGTCGTTGGCTTCGTCGGAGGAAGGGTGGAAGCGGTCGTGCAGCGGCTCTTCGACACCGGGCTCCCTCCTCTTCTTGCCCTTCGTGTTCATGTATGCCTTTGGGTCGTCGCCAAAAGCACCAGACCAATCTTGACCGTCTTTGGCAAGCCATTTCCTCTTCTCTTCTTCATCTGCGTTCTTGAGAATGTCACGACCTGCGGTCAGTGATTCCTCATGTAGCTGTTGGATGCGGTCCGGAAGCTCCTTGTCCACCTTCCGGGTACGGACGCCTTCCGTAAGACACGCCTCCCAGGTCTCATACGTCTCACGGGAGTTGTTGTCGGACACGAAAGCTTCGTGCGTCTCATCTGTACCAGCCTTGAAGCGGGCACGGAACTGAAGTCGACCAACCTCCTTCAGATCTTCGAGTCCAGGCTCCTTTTCACAATTGTCCTCAGTAATGTAGTTCTGAGTAAGACGTGCAGGATGTGCCGTTGTCCAGATGGGGATGTTAACATCTTGGTCTTCGTTGTCGATGAAGTGCTGTAGCCAGATTACCGCATAAGCATCGGCCTTGCGCTTGTTCGCAACGTGGAATTCGAACACGATAGGCGACCTGTAGCGATGCTTGACTGGCAGGCGCACGTTGTACTTACCCTCGTGCTCTGCAAGGTCGAAGTAGTAGCCATCGCCCTCGTCAAGCTTCTTAGCATGAGCGCGACCAAGTTTGCCGGTCGAGCCGCCGGTTCGTAGCTTGATCTTGGGTGCATGTTGATAGCCAGTGGCGAGGATGCGCTCTGAGCGGAACTCAAAAGTACCAACATCCCAGCCAAGCATCTGCGGTGGCAACCGGGTCTCGATGCTGCGGAAAAGAAGAGAAATGCGCACACGACCGAAGCCGATGCCGCCATCAAGTGGGTACCAGCGAGTAACCTGCGAAGAGGTCTCCAAGATGTCAGACAGCTTCAATGGCACAACACCAAGAATGGGGTCATGTTCACGGTTCCTTTGATCTCGGACAGTGACGGTAATGATGCCCGAACGCCAGTCACGGATGAATCGCTCCGTTCCTGCGTTGAAAATCGGCTGGGACGAGACTGCCTTGGATCGAGTGCGGTACACAAGCTCATCGTTGTACAAGATGGTGCAGTAGCTCGTAGGCAGCTCACCGCCGGTCTCTTCCTTGGCCTCACCGTATGGCTTTGCGGGCTCGAATTCACGTCCCTTAGGACTTCCGGTGGTTCCCTTGATGTTCTCAAGTTCAAGATTGACAATCTGGTGGATAACAACACTGCAAATACCGCTGGGCCAGAGTGGGTCCGGTGGAGTGTGCATGACTGCATCGTCTTCCTCACTGTTAATGACGCCCTTGTCATCTTGCAGTTTGGGGTCGTTCTTGAGTTGATCTGGGAGCGCCTTGTTCTTGCCGTCTGTCCTCATTTCTTTGCGGAATTGCGGCTTGCTGAAGTATCCAACCTCCCAGTGGAGCTCTCCGGGCATTTCACTTTCAGCGTCCATGCCTGCCAGTTTTGAGACCTGAGGGTACATCTTTCCAGGGTGCTGAATCATCTTCTGCAGGGAAAGCTCAACCTTTCCGACGATATCATCCGAGGTGTGTCGGTCGGAATCCCAAAGCTCTACACTGAGGTTCTCATCGGCCTTGATCAGCTCGGGCCCAACAAGCAAAGCGGCTGTCTCTTCCCAGATAGGGTTAAGGTCGTCGGTGATGACACGAGTGCAGTACATCGGCTTTCCATACTTGGAGAATGCCAAAGTGATGTAAGGATCACTGCCACCATGTTTGGAGCCGCGACGATCCTGTTTACTCAGTCCAGTAGCGCGGTGAATTCGGATCCAGAGAACACCAAGAGCTTCAGTATCTTTCTGGACAGAGTCGCCTTGAAGAATCGCGCGCATGTCGATGGACATGGACTTTGGTGCAACGTACATGCTCGCAGCCGCCTTGATGGCGTAGTTGACGAAGTTGCTGATCAAAGGCAAGTTCAAAATATTCACACCCTTTTCTACCATAGGTATGCAGCCAGCGGTAACCTGTGGTGCTCCCATCAGCGTGAAGGTCAGCGTCTTCAGGAATGGCGGTTCCGGGGTCATAGCCATGCGAAGTCGGACTGTGCCCACCAAGCCCTGGAGTTCGACAAAAATCGGCAGCGGCACACCAAAGAGACCCTTAATCCCCAGGTAGAAGACCAACTGCATATGCATGTTGCGAGCCTTGTCAGAAGCACGTTTGCCGCTAGGCTTCGCGTGGTACGCAAAAGCCACTTCCAGGTTATAGTAATCTCCACCTTCCTCATCTGCAGCAGCTTCTTGAGGGTCCTTTGTCTTCTTGTTCTCCTCGTGGATCGCCTCCTTCATCTCCTTCATGTGTGTATCTGGCAGAGCTCGCAAGCTGAGGATTCGTAGAGGGTTGCTTCCCTGGTTGATTTCGGCGACTCGTACGTTTTCGATAATGCCAGGTACAGACGCTTGCATAACATCTTCAAGCATGTCCGCGACACCCTGGAACATGTCGGGGTTGATCAAGCCCCAGACAATGGCCAAAAGTGTATTCATCCATTCCACCGACTCGGGAAGGAGATTGAGAGTAGCCTGTGCGTCTGTTAGTGAAATCCAGTACAGCCAAGCAGAAGCATGCTCACCATCTGACCGCGAGTCGCCTCGCTCTCCCACTCGACTTCGCGTCCACTGCGGACTACTTCCTTTGTCCATAGCCACACGCCAGACGACAGACACATACCCAGTGGTATCAAGCCCTTGAGTGCGCCACCAAATAGTTTACCAACGACAACGGTAGCCACGAGAAGTCCAATGCAGAGGATGCCGGCACGCTTCTCCAGAGCGGCGAAAGTCGGCTCATAGCTGACTGACGGAGTCGGGTGAAAGAGGACGTTGGTTTTCTCGCCATGGATAGGCACATCTGATGTCGTGCCTTCAGCAACAGGGTCTGGCGGCGCTGTGACGTCTTGGTTGTACTTGTAGTCTTCGAGTGATTGCTTCGCGTCTGTCTTGATGGGCTGGGAGGTGTTAGTCAGTTTCCTCGGTTTTGAGATTCAATGTACGCACTGTGTCCTTGTTGAGGTTTGCGTTGGGAATCACCACGTGTGGGTTCTCGACCTCGCTCATCATGGATTTGTCGACATCTGAAATGGTGACTTGGTTGCCAGTTACTGGGTCTGTCACCGTCTGCTCTGTGCCCTCGATCGATCGCTTCTGCATCTTGTGCGGCTCAGCGCCACTTGATGCAGTAACATCACGTCCAGTCGAAGTCGCGAGCCCCTTCTGGGCCGGCGTCGGGCCCTTTCCTTCTTTTGCTTGCTGGTCAATTTGGCGATCGCGCTCAGCTTTGTCCTTGTCTAGGTTCTCGATAAACTGCTTGACCGTGGGAATGGGGTTGTGGCCTGAGTAATGCCCTCCAGGCGCGTGCTGCTGCTGGGACGCCATATAGTGGGGATCGTGTCTCCACAAGGCCTTGACAAGAGCAATGGAGCAACGCGAGCCTCGACCACAACAATTGGGCTCAGAGGTAAAATCACGAATATCGTGAAGGAGGGGAAGAAGCGTCAAATGAAGCGGAGAAATCTCCGTGGGCACGCGAAAGCAAGGCAGATAACCTCAGTTCAAAGAAGAGGTGCTACGCGGCACACAAATGACATCATACACAGCTTGAACCACTTCGGTGTCACACTAAATCAAGCAGCCGCCGCGTTACCGTTTGCGCAGAAAAGGCGCGACTCCAGCTCTTGCTTCTGCGCGGCAAGAAGCCAACAATTCTCCACTGTGGCTGCTGCGTCTGTCAAGCTAACATGGCACGCATGTGGCATCGTGAAAATCATCCTGTGAGCTGACGTAGATCCGTCGCGTTGCACCCATGCATTGACCAATGAGAGCCGTCGACGCGGGGTCATCTAGACCACCTTTGGACGCCCTCAACCATCCCGACTTTCAAAAACCTGCCAAAAAGGTTCCCGCTATCGCCATCCACGCATTGGCAATCGTGCACTGACTGACAATGTCGGGCTGGTTCACTCTCTTCACAAACTGTCGCTACATCCTCAATGGCGAGCTCGTCGAGGACCACCTCGTCATCTCCGACGAGACGGGGCTTATCTTGAAAAGAGACGGGTATATTGGAGGCGAGGCTGTGGATTTGGAAGATGCGATCATTGCACCTGGATTCCTGGAACTGCACACAAACGGCGGGAATGGGTTTCATTTCACGCACTTTGACGATGAGAAGAGCTATGCGGCGAAAGTAGACAACATTGCAAGATACTACGCGACTCAGGGCGTCACTGGTTTCTATGCCACGATACCTACTGTAAAGAGCGACGAGTTTCAGAAGGTTAGACCATTTTTCCTACGGTCCCTACGTGTGATTTGCATAAATCTGCAAGGCACCTTGGTGCATGTGCTCAAGTGTGTCAGCCTGATGTCAAATTAGCCTTCCTCCGGCTATCATGACTATACAACACATGGCTGAAGCTATTTCAAGAGCATGAGAATCTACATGCGCTCATTTGATCCATAAGAACTTATACGTTTTGCCAAACCAAACATACAGCCTGTCATAATCACGCCCTCCCCCCACCCTCCCCCCTTTATCAAACCACCCTCCTACGCACGCCGTCACTACCCTCATCTCCAACCCTCACTAACAACACCCCCAGATCCTGCCCTCCCTCACCCCCCGCCCCATCCCGCACTCCGCCTCCCTCCTCGGCGCCCACGCCGAAGGCCCCTACCTGCACCCCAGCAAAAAAGGCGCCCACAACGCCTCCCTCTTCACCCCATGCTCTGTCCCCCCATCCACCATCTACGGCCCCTCCAACCTGCACAACGCCATCAAGCTCGTCACGCTCGCGCCCGAGCTCCCCGACTCCTCATCGCTGATCAACACGTTGACCGCCCAAGGGATAAAAGTATCCATGGGCCATTCAACCGCGACGTACGAGCAGGGTCTGGCGGGCTTGAATGCCGGCGCGACTTGTTTGACGCACACGTTGAATGCGATGCCTGGGTTTGGCTCGAGGGAGCCGGGGCTGGCGGGTCTCATCTCTCTTCCAACTACGCACACTCCGTCACCGCCGTATTACACCATAATAGCAGATGGGCAGCATCTCCATCCCAACACCGTCTCGTTGCTGCGCCGCGCGAATCCCAATCGCGCAATCACCATCACGGATAGTATCGAGCTTGCTTCGCTGCCTGATGGCGCGTATCCGGGACATGCGCAAATTCCGTTTGAGCAGACAAAGACAGGGGATAGGGCGACGATTGCGGGCACGGAGACGTTGATTGGGGGGTGTATACCGCTGCAGCAGAGTGTGAGGAATTTGATGGGGTGGAGTGGGTGTGGCATTGCGGAGGCGGTGGGCACGGTGACAGAAAATGTGGCGGGGTTGATGGGCATTGATGGTGAGGGTGGGAGGGGTGTGTTGAAGGAGGGGAGGAGGGCAGACTTGACGGTGCTGAGTAACGATGGGGAGATTTTGCAGACGTGGGTTGCGGGAGTTAAGGTGTGGGATAGGGAGGAGGAGGTTGCAACGAGGGAGGCAGATGGTGAGACACGAGGATAATAGAGTCTATTCGCCTCATCTAACTTGGACGTGTTGTAAGTACTGCATTTCGCATCTGCAGATATGTGCTCCCCTCGACATAACTGTGCCAAACTTCGCATACCGTGTGTTCCATGAACGCACTTTATGGGTGCTTTGTGTGTTAAGTCCTGCAGTCACTTCCTCTGCTTGGTGCATACAGACTGCAATGGCCATATTGGCAACCAGTGAGTATCAGGCTGGTCCGATAGCATCCGATGTGGCGATCATCATCAGTTGGGGCCATTTCTCCTTCGAGAATTCTATGAACATTATTTAGTATACTAGTAGCCAAGAAACGGATGCAGACACATACCTTGATTCTTTCTCGCGCCGTACTCATTGAGCAAGCTTCACCTTCCCTGACCATTGTTGTGACGTGGGCTTGGGGCGTCCTTTGATCCACTTGCCACAGAACGCCCACAAAGCTTTGTCGTCGTTATCTGGACTGAGCAAAGCGTCAAGCTCGGTAAGATGATAGTACGGATGCAAGCCAAGAACTCTCATAGCCTTTGCAAAGCGAAGTTTCTGCTGATCTGAGATGCTCAACTGGGTAGGTTTGATGATCTCACGAAATGCGAGATGGTTCTTGTTTTTCAGATACGCGGCATTTCGATGCTGTGCGGCGCGACCCCGGAAGTTCGGCTTGGATGCTGACTGTGGAGGAGAAATACTCAGGAAGCAGGATGTGTAGTACGAGATCTCGCTATAACCAGAGATGTCCGGGAGGAGCGACACCAAGTTTTCTGACATGACTTCATGATGAACAACTGCTTCTATGCCAAAGTGGGTTTTGAGTAACTGCAACGATGGTAAGTACGTGAACGAGGCCATAACTTTTGTTGCATAACTTACCTTGTTGAGTTGAGTAAAAGACACTCCCTTCTGATCGGGCGCAGTCTTCTTCCTGCACAAACAGACTTGATCAAGCCACGATTCGCGTCTCTCATGATACAGCTCCCATATCTCCTCCCAGAAGTAATCGTTGTTGTCTAGCTCGTCTTCGATCATGCTCAACTTCTGCTCCTCGGTATACTCAGACGCCCCTTTGATGGGTTCATCGTCGCTACAACAGAGGTTCTCATATGTCTGATCCCAAACCATTTCAGAATCTGGGCCGTAAGGTTTGTAGTGGTGGACTCGTGTGCATCTTCCTTCAAAGCACAGGTAATGCTGTTTCCAACTGAATCGGATTTCCTCTTTGCCCACTTAATATGCAGTATCTATGATGTTGTCTAGGATTTCTTATGGCAGCTTCGAAAGAGCTCCGCCTCCGAACCTGTGGCAAAGACGCAGCGTGGTTGCCTGTTGCAATTGAGCCGAGTAGATCTCAAGGCTGGCACCTAACTCGACGATATCGACAGGCATAGCCCAAACAAGGCTAGGCATTGCTCGCGGACCTCGCGACTCCGGGTAATCGCCCCATGAGTCTGGCAGGCAGTTGAGGTAGCACATGGTGGCGGCAAACCATGCGCAATGTACTGCGATGAGGATGGAGTAACGAGGTCTTGAGGGAAAAAGTGAGTATATCCGCACTAAGCCGGATGTGGAACGAATGTTTTGCTTGTTGACAAAAAGTGAAAGAGCGAGAGACACGACGATCGACTTCGATAAGGAGACGAAACCCCCAAACAGTATTATCTCAGCTCATGCTGCACTCTGAATTGCGCCTCACAGATCTATGCAGTACCTTGATGAGTGCAGATAGGCCTAGGTGTTATTGCAAGATGTATGAGGCAACGAAGTTAAAGTTGCATCACGATGCAAGCACAAGAAGCAATTGTCATGCCCACCTGATGCATGCGACTCTTCTATAACCTGATGTTTCGTTGTACAGTGCAATCGTGGTCTGCGATAGTGTTGTTCTGCTCGACACGGGCTTGCAAGTTGCTCTGTCTCGGTATATTGCATGAGATCTCTTAGGACGCAGTGTTAAAGCGCGCAAGACTCTATAATTGCTGAAGGTGAAGAAAAGCCACAATGATGGAAGGCAAATTCGGGAATAGGGCTTAATCATAAGCTTCGACGTTGAAGAGGCGACTGAACATCGGAAGTGTCCGGTGAGTGCCTCGGAAGAGTTCGCGCTACCGAAACACAACATCGCGACTTCCGTGAATTGCCGCACGCTTCCGCCGCTTTCCTGCACCATCCACGATATTGCTGCAAATTGCTGCCCTTTGAGATTGCACGCGCAAGGAACAGTGTTTCGAAGCGTCAGAAAGATGCGCGAATGCCGGATATGTTGCGCTGATCGAGTGGTTATGCGGGGTGAGGTAGCGGCTGGGCACCGTCACAAGCTCAAGCTCCATAGCTCCGAAGCTGGGGTCTCGAGCTCACCATTCACAGCAGCCGGCCTAGCCTGCATCAGTTGGTAGACAAAGCAGATCCTCGGCCCATGGTCAAGATGGGTGACGTTTGCAAGAATTATATCATCGCCCGTTGGCCCCGTCTTCGTCTCCGCACGCAAACCTCATTGCATTCCTCACGTCTCGTACCGTGAGCACTCAAACAATTGAATCACTAACAGTACAAACTTCACCATGGCTGCCAATCCCGACACCATCCTGCGCGAGGTCAACATCCTCGGCGAGCTGAACGACCAGAACCGTCACATCCTCAGCAAAGATGCTGCCGTCTTCCTTGCCCTCCTCCACCGCACATTTAACGAGCGCCGGAAAGCTCTTCTCCAGCGACGAGTGATCCGTCAAGCCGAGCTCGACAAGGGCAACCTGCTCGACTTCCTCCCAGAGACCAAGCACATCCGCGAGAATGACACATGGAGAGGTGCACCACCAGCGCCCGGCCTGGTAGACAGGCGCGTCGAGATCACCGGCCCAACCGACCGCAAGATGGTTGTCAACGCCTTGAACTCGAACGTCTGGACATACATGGCCGACTTTGAGGGTAAGTATCCGCAGCTGAAGCTTGACATGGCCAGAAGCTAACACCTGCTAGATTCAAGCGCACCAACATGGGACAACATGATCAACGGCCAGCTCAACCTCCACGATGCCATCCGCAGGAAGGTCGACTTCAAGCAGGGCGAGAAGGAGTACAAGCTCCGCACCGACCGGACACTCCCCACACTCATTGCACGTGCCCGGGGCTGGCATCTCGAGGAGAAGCACTTCACCGTCGACGGCGAGCCCATCTCTGGCGGTCTCTTCGACTTCGGGCTGTACTTCTTCAACAACGCCCACGAGCTTGTCAAGCGTGGCGCTGGCCCATACTTCTACCTGCCCAAGATGGAGTCGCATCTTGAGGCAAGGTTGTGGAACGACGTCTTCAACTTGGCCCAGGACTACATCGGCATGAAGCGCGGCACCATCCGAGGCACTGTCCTGATCGAGACCATTACGGCTGCTTTCGAGATGGATGAGGTATGAAAGATTCTTACGAACGGCGAATTCTTTCGCTAACGGTATCACAGATCATCTACGAGCTTCGCGACCACTCTTCTGGCCTCAACTGCGGTCGCTGGGACTACATCTTCAGCACCATCAAGCGCTTCCGCCAGAACCCTAACTTCATCCTTCCCGACCGAGACTCAGTCACCATGACGAGCCCCTTCATGGACGCATACGTCAAGCTGCTCATCAAGACCTGCCACAAGCGAGGCGTACACGCCATGGGTGGTATGGCTGCTCAAATCCCCATCAAGAACGACCAACAAGCGAACGACACTGCCATGGCCAAGGTTCGTGCCGACAAGCTCCGTGAGGTGCGCGCCGGCCACGACGGTACCTGGGTCGCTCACCCGGCGCTCGCTGCCATCGCATCCGACATCTTCAACGAGCACATGCCTACACCCAACCAGATGCACGTGCGCCGCGAGGATGTCCACATCACTGCGAATGACTTGCTCAACATGAACGTGCCAGGCAAGGTCACCGAGGAGGGCATCCGTAAGAACCTCGACATCGGTCTCGCCTACATGGAGGCTTGGATTCGTGGTGTCGGCTGCGTGCCCATCAACTACCTCATGGAGGATGCAGCTACTGCTGAAGTATCGAGGAGCCAGCTGTGGCAATGGACAAGGCACAGCGTGGAAACTGCAGAGGGCAAGAAGGTCACCAAGGACTACGCACTCAAGCTGCTCCACGAGCAAGCCAAGGCATTGAGCCAAAAGGCACCCAAGGGCAACAAGTTCCACGTCGCCGAGAAGTACTTTGCCGGCCAGGTTACTGGCGAGGACTACGCCGAGTTCCTGACCTCGTAAGTTCTTCACTCCACTTGCAACTGTGATTTCATGCTAACACCCACTAGATTACTTTACAACGAAATCACAAACGTAGGTCCCCCCAAGGGCGCCTCGAAGCTCTAAGCTCATCAATTTCTAATCGTGTTTCTGCTCTCCTTGATCTACCTATGTAACTATACCACACCACATGTCCAGGCAAACCAAATGCAGTTTAGCCCGTAAGCTCCAATGCAAAAAAGCGTTATGATTCGTCCATCACATCACGCACTCGTCGCGTAACATAAGAAAGTCTCTCAAACATGTGAATATAAGCTAACGCGTGTCGCTCAGGTCGGTGCCCCGGTTGCGGCTGCGAAGCTGTAGTGTGGTGTGTGCCGAGGTTCAGGGCTGGAGTTTGTTGGGGCCCGAGGGCGTGGTGTCCCGGATGCAGGAGGGGTGTGAGCTGAGCTGACATGTGAAATTAAATGGGATGGGATGGGATGGGATTGGATATCGGCATGTGAATAGTCGGGACGATTGGGAGGGAACGATGAATGTGGAATTACGTACACACATGGCTGTTACGAGCTTTGAGCTTATGTGCACGTGTTTACGACGTTTTGACGGCTTTTTACAGTATACTCATGAGCAAATGTATATCGGTTGTGTGTATTATTTATGATCTTGTGCTACTCAAATGCGCCGTTGGGCTCTCATAATATCCCGATCCAATTTCCATCCTTTTCCCCATACCCAGTCTTTCGCATCCCCATGCCCAATCCCATCAAATACTCAACCACCCAAAAACGCCACGCTAAGCAATGCCCAAAAAAGATCATCACTCCAATCTATCATTCACCCCAACATAACCACCCACCCTGCAAACCCCACAACAACCCCCTCAACCCACCCATCCATCCCCATCCCCATCCCCCTCCTTGTCCCCCCCGCACCCGCCCGACTCGTACTCGTCCCCCCCACCCCTCCAATCCCACTCCAAATGAAATCTCCAACGTCCCTCCCACCCGTCGTGCTCGCGCTCGCACTCGCCGGACCCCTCGCCACACTGCTCGTGAGCCCATTAACCACCAGCGCGGTGCCCGCCGGGTCGAGACTATAAGTCGTGCCGTCGAGGGTGACGGCCTGGCCGGGGCGCAGCGTGGTGCCCTGAGCTACTACATACTCTCGCGTGCCGTCGCGGGTGTTTGGGGTGTATGTTTTGCCCGCGATGGTGAGGGCGGGGGCAGCTGTGATTCCAGAGTCGGGGGAGAAGGTGGACGTCACGCCATTGACGACGATGACGCCGGGGGAGGCTGCGGGCAGGGAGTATGTTGTGCCTGAGAGAGTCACTGCGCCGCCGGGCGTGAGTGTTGCGTCTGGGCCGAGCATGTATGCTGGTGTGCCGTCGAGGACGGTCAGGGCGCCGATATTTTGGCCTGACAGGGTGGATGTTAGGCCGTTGATGACGATTTGGGTGCCGCTTGGGAGGCTGTATGTTGTGCCGGATACGGTGATGGCAGGGCCGCCGGGGAGAAGTGTCTGGCCGCCGATGACGAGTTGCGTTGTTCCGCCTACGACTGTTGCGGGGATGATGCGTCCGTCGACAGTGATGGCGGGTGGAGATGTGATGACGGGTGCATTTGCGAGGGTTTGGGTTGCGCCGTTGATGATGGCGATGCCGCCGCCGGGTCCGAGACTCACTGTGCTGCCGTCGATGGTAAGGGCTGGGCCGCCGGGTTTGAGTGTCTCTGAGCCTACGATGAATTGGCCTTCTGGGTTGGCGGTCACTGTGCTTTGTCCGACGGTCAGGACTGGGGCAGCTGTTGGGCCGTTGTTGACGGGATATGAGGTACCCCCAATTACGACTCGTGAGCCACCAGCGTCGGATGGCACGACGACAGGGACGCCGTTTATGACTGTCGATTGCCCCTGCGTAAATGTCTGTGATCCTATGATGACTACAGGTGGTGGCTGATTTTGATTACCCGGCCTGTTAGGGGCTGGAGTGGACTGTCCTGGCCTGACTATGAAGGTGCCATCACCAATAACAACTGGGTTACCAGGTGGACGCTGATCGTTCGAATCGTTACCATTCGAATTGCCACCGTTCGAATTATCACCGTTCGGTCCACCCTGTCCGTTACCCTGCTCAGGTGTGTTTGGCTTCGTTTGCCCATGCTGATTGACATCCGGAGTAGGCTCAGGCGCAGCGTTATGTCCCGGTTCTGAGTAGCTTGGGACATTCGGCGTAGCCGCAGGCGGTGGCTTTGTGTTCTGACATCTAAGACACCCTGCTACAGTGACATGCGTGGAAGTGGACTCGTATGTCGTCTGCAGAAAGGTGTTCGTGGAGATCGAGGGAAGTGAAGGAGGGAACGGGGGAGCTGCAGAAGGCTGGGGAAACTCGGGCTGCGGGTGTCCTGGCACCTTGCTAGGTCTGGGATTCGGCGCGAGAACTCCGCTGGTGCGTTCTGTGGTGCACGTCTGGATGTTATGACCGTGGTATTGGGACAAAATGGCAGGATTCTGCTTCAGATACTGTACCAAGGCAGTCGGCAATGGATATGGTAGGTTGGTCGCTGTGCTGGTTGGTGTGTTGTTCCTGTATGACGTGATGAAATAGAGCCAATCCTCAGTACGTGCCGGTTCCCAGTTTTTCAGCTTTGTTGGCTCCGCCAGACACGTATTCATGGTAACCGTCTCCTTGCCAAACGCCCACTCTTTGCTGATGGTTTTGTCGAGACCACCATATAGCTTGTTGTAGATAACGTACGTTGGCCCCGCGTCTACGGTCAAATAGGTCCCCGGTGCTGGCTGAATGGTAAAGAACGGAGTCGTATGCGTGATGGGTTGATCGTCACCATCAGTTACTGTCTTCGTCACATTTACCGTTTTCGACTGCGTTACCACCGTATCATTATATGTGATGAAAGACGTAACTACCGTAGCAGTGACAACAGTACTTGTCCATTCGTTGGTTGCGGTGAAAGAGGTAGTCGTCGGGTTGTAAGCTTCAATCACACATCCCGTGCAGGTACCAGCCGCAGTGCCGTTTTGAGAAGCATCCAAAGTCGTCAGCTGTAGACTTGATGAGTTTGAGAAGCTTGCAAATGATCGTGAGGTGGTCAAGGGTCCTTTTGGCGTCTGTGCTGTCGTGGTTTGAGGGTGTAAGGATTGCGAGCCTGGAGGAGTCCATTCCACCGGAGGTATGGGCTCATCAAATGTTACAGGCGGAGTCCCAGTGCCCTGAGGGTCCTCTGATGAAGTCGTTACTCTTACATCGGTCAAATGGATTATCTGCGGGGGTGTAGCTGGTTGTGCAGGTATAAAATTCGACTGTGAACTCGAAGTCGGAATTAATGTTAAAATGGTATCGTCTGTTCAGGTTAGTCACGATCCAATGTTCTGTCAAAAATATAGATATTGTGTGTCTGAGGACACCGAAAAGTCGGCATGACAATTCAATGTGCATGTTTTACACTCCAAGATTATACACTCTTCCAATCACCCTCAATTGCATCACATTTGCCAAGTGACGTGAATGAGGCGTGACATGAAAGAATACAATCTTGGAAAGATGTGTTGGAGACAACTTACAATCTAATATCGTTAGGATCAGATCATCTCGTATTCTTTGGGACTTACAAGTTTCGGCCTGTGAACTGTTGTCTGGACCGGCCACGACGAAACGCGACAGTGCCAGCAAAGTAAGAATCCACATTCTCTTACACCTTCACTTGAACGAGTGACAAAGCAAAGGTTGGAAGTGGCGCCGCAATGCGACAGAAGCGAAGAAATGTCAGAACGTTCGGATGAACGCACGTTAGGGAGAAGTAGGACCAAGGCGCTGGGAGGGAATCTTCCACAGGGGACAGGACATTGTGCGTCCCATGCGCACTCCCAATAGCACCCTCTTGGCAGCTAGACCATGGCATGTATCCAATCGATGTGCCAATGATGTGGCCGTGCTGACGGGAGGAGTAAACTTAGTGCGAGCCTTAGGCAGATGGCGCACGGAACTATGACATCGGTGACGCCTCTCGCGGTTTGAGGCTCGCTGGGCCATGCCATCCTCAAGCTTTGGCCGCGACGCTTCGACTTTCTCAAAGCACGTTGGTAGAATTTGCAGGGTCAACGACCTATGGGATTTGGTTCCACAAGGCTGAGTTGATGAGGATCAGCGTCCTAGCGTCCGGGGCACATCCGTCGTCAGTCATTGACCGAATTGAGAAAGGTGAAGAAATTGCCAGTTCAGGCGATTAACCTGAGCCGGCAATTAGGGATCTGATCGAGCAAGGGCCCAGTTTCACAGCTGGCGTGTGCTGCGGTCCGTTATGCCTGCTTACTCAATTCTCAAACACAATGCTGGCAAAGTCCGTGGTTTGTTGAGTCCAAGTCAGCAGTAGGTAGGGAGGCTGACAAGCTGGAGGTCTGGGACTCTGAGGGCCGGATGAGGTTGAGCCTTGGAACCCCGACTTCCTTGGGTTGATTCGCGTAATGGGTGGCCAACGTGCAGGACCAAGTCGCCCTCGCCCATCGGAAGTTCAACTTTCTGTCGAGGAAGATGCCCGTAACCAGTGGAGCACGTCCCATCCGACACGCGCTACGCCCGTCGCCTGTCGAATCATGTTGCTTCCAAGGCCGACCGCGTGGTTGCCGGCCCCATGGGCACGTCTCCAGGGTCACATCGAGACTCGCGCGCAACAATCCGGCTGCCCGTCGGTCTATCGTTTCGCTGTTGCCCAGATGACGGAAGCCATCAATGACTTTTCCTGGACGAGTATCGCTTTCTCACTCGGTCTTGCAACGTGAGGTCTCCTCGCATTGCTCTGCCATGTTGACTGTCTCTCGTACTCCATAAATCGTTACTCGACCCGTCTTTCGCCTCCATGCCTGGTTACTCGTCGCATGGCTTACGCCCAATTCCCCTGCTACGCGCCCCTACATGATGCACATCTCACCGCGAGACACCGCCGTGGCCCCGGAGCCCTACGTCGTACCGCCCTCGCAAGTATTCGACGGAAACGATGGGAGCTGGAGCACATTCAAGATCAGTGTGGGGACACCCGGCCAGGACTTCCGGGTCCTACCTTCAACCAAAAGTGGAGTGATACAGGTCGTGGTCCCAGATGGGTGTCAGACGGGCATCGATCCGTCAAATTGTCCGCAGCTTCGAGGCGCCGAAGTCTTCAATTCTGCGCAAAATGCAGGCTTCCAAGTGAGCGCCTCAAATTCGTGGTCTGCAATTGGACAATACGATGTGGATTTGGAAGATGCGCTGAACATGACGGCACGTGGGCTGTTCGGCTTTGACAAGATCACGCTGGGACCAGCCGCGGATAGTAGATCCAAGTCGATGGACCGTCAGGTCGTTGCTGGAACTGCCGAATTGGACTATTTCATGGGCCTCCTCCCACTTGGCCAGGCAGAGCAGAGCTTCTCGAGTATTGGGGATTCCATCGATTCAATGCTGTACCAGTTGCGCAACACGTCGAAAATACCCAGCTTTTCCTTTGGATATACAGCTGGAGCAAAATACAGGCTGAAGTCGGTGTTTGGCAACCTGGTCCTCGGTGGCTATGATTCGACTCGATTCAAGCCAAACGACAACGACTTCTCATTCACCTTCTCCACCGATCCCTCCAAGCTCTTGACTGTTGGTGTGGACAGTATATTGGCAACCAACAGTCTAGAGGGGACCTACTCGCTCTCATCTGGCGCTCATTTCTCTGTCATAGACTCGACAGTCCCGCATTTATGGTTGCCAACTGATATCTGCACGCAGTTCGAACGTGCTTTCGGACTCACATACGACCCGCGGACGGATCTGTATCTTGTGAACGACACTATCCACGAACAACTTGTTTCGAAAAACCCTACCTTGACATTCAAACTCGTGAATTCACTCGAGAACACGGCAAACAACTATACAAATATTCAGCTGCCTTACTCTGCGTTCGACCTGCAAGCGTCATATCCATATTATCCAAATGCAACGAACTATTTCCCCATTCGACGCGCGGCGAACAGCACACAGTATGTCGTTGGGAGGACGTTGCTGCAAGAAGCATATCTCATAGTCGACTATGAGCGCGCCAATTTCACCATATCGCAAGCTGTATTTCCTGATCCTCTCCCGGCTGCCAAAATCGTTACTATCAAGTCTAAATTAGACCAAAGTTCTGGTTCTAGCAGCGGGTCGGGGCTTGGTACTGGAGCGATAGTGGGCATAGTAATAGGCGTCGTTTCCCTGCTTTTGGCTGCCATCTTTGCCTTCTTCTTCCTCCGCAGACGGCGCACCAAGAAACAAACCTACGAACTCGCCGACAACCAAGTCTCTGATGCCGGATCAGCACGGTTCATCAGCAGTGCAACGCCAATGAAAACCCAAGGGCCGTCAGAGCTCAGTGGCACTCCGCTGACCGAGCTCGATTCGCCGCAGGTTGCTCACTACCCGCCTGATCAGAAGCTGCCGGTCAGCATCAATGACGAGCCGGCTGAGCTGCATGCTGAGTCGCGAACCCCGGTCACCCCACGATGGCAAGAGGTACATCTGCCGCTGCAGCCACCGAGGTTTCCATACGATGTGGATCAAGTAAGCAGCGGTAGCCGCTCAATCAGCCAAGTACCCAGCGATGATGGGTATGCGACTGGATCGAGGTCTGGGGTGTCACCATTGACTGAGCACTTCCGTAGAGAATGAAGCTAGGGAACTGGGATGGTTACACGGTCAAAGGACTATTTTGGGCACAGGCGTAAGGGGGTTTTGACAGCTTTGACAGCTAACGACGGCGTTCCATTGAGTGTACATGATACCGCGATACCACCTGTATATACTGACTTGAGATATTTAATAGCAACATAATTGCCACGTGGCTCATTGCGAATTCGATGTTGAGATACACGATGAATTGCTACGGGAAAGTGTTGCATGAGCCAATATAAGGATGATACGACCGCCTCACCGGTAATGGACTGTAAACTGCACATTCCAAACCCTGTCACACAATTCGATAAACTGTATGCAACCCCTGGCCATAATTGCGAAAAGGGTTACTCTGGCAGTCTTCACGTGTGCGAGGATCACCCGCAAAAGTGGGTACCTACGCGCTGAGGTTTGGCAACGCGCATGTTGCACCACACGTGAGGGACAACACAAACGATGAACTGAATCAACCGCACCGCCCGCTATGCATTCACAAAACGCATTCAATGCACAAACAGCAGACCCCACAAATCTCGCGTGCGCGTGGCTACGTAATAGACGCAGGGCCGGGTCCAGCTACTGCCAACTCAGCTTTCAAGCCACAGTATGAATGGGCGATGACGTCTGCACATGCGGGACTACGACCCCTTCCCCAACCCCGCTTCCCTCACTAACTTGCGAGCTTTGTTGACGACGACTTTGAATTGTAACAAATCCTAATCAACCTGCCGTTCTATAATCGAATCGTCCACCTCACTCACACCTTTCATATACAACCATGGACAAGATCAAGGAAAAGCTTCACATCGGCAGTAGCCGCCGCAAGTCGCAGCCCGAGAACGAGACGGTCGGACACGAGAAATCGGCGGGACATGGCGTTGGTACTATTGAAGGTACGCCTTACTATCCTCCTCCTACTCCTCTTCCTTACATCTACCCCTCATCCCTCCCTCACTTCCTAACACCACCCCACCAGACAACCGCGACTCAATCGACTCGGAGCTCGCCTCGATGCCGCCGCACGAGCGCGTCGCGTACCTACAGGAATTCGAGCACAGCGACAAGCACGACGAGCCCAAGAAGGGCGGGCTGATCGAGAAGCTGATTGCGCGTGGGAACAAGCGGACGGAGGAGCAGTTGGCGCTCGAGGCCAAGGAGCGCGAGCAGGCGGCGGCGCAGAGGCAGGCGGGTGCGGGTGCGGGTGCGGGTGCGGGTGCGGGTGCGGGCTCGGCAGTGACGGGGGCGGATGGGGTTATTCGTTAGGTCAGGGGGGTGGGGATTGATGGGGGGGAGTGACAGTATGTGCTCTTTGGCGAAAGAGTGTACTTGTGATTTTGACGGGGCTGACTGTCGTGTGTAAACGATCGGTGTATCCGACAATGATCATTCCTACAACTTGGCCGTTACTCCGCGGTGCATGTGTGGCTGGGTATCATCATGAGGATTGTGCGTATGTTGGTGAGAGTACCGCATCCGTCCACTGCCCACCGGCTAGTCCCCTGATGTAACGTGCTTGCTGAAATATCAGAATCGATGTCTTCATGGTCGGACATGGTATACGAAGACAAACACACATGTCACAGTTACTCAGTGAGAGCATGTACTGTCGTCGTACGCCAAGCTTCTAGGCCCATTCCACTACGCAGACAGTGCGCTGCTGCTGAAGCGTCTGCTATTAAAAGGTACTTCTACTCGCATGTGAAAGACGCTGAAGTAGCTAAGCTCCAAACAGACTCCTGCGGCCGATGCAAGGTAGACTGCAACCTACGGAAATACTCGATGATACTTCCTAATTAGGCATGTTGTTGGGAGGCTCACTAGTGAAAGGAAATAACGATAACTATGAATGCATTCTGTACGATTGGTGTTGACTTCATTGTACTAAGGAGGAGAACTACAGAAAAGATGGGCTCAGGGGTTCTGGTCTGAGCGCTGCTCGGACGCTGCGATCAGCGCGTCTGACCGCGTGACCGAGATCAGTGCGCCTGATCGCGTAGTTGAGATATTGACGATACTTGTGATCCGACACATGTACCATCACTCTTTACTTCCCCCCATCGTGTTTCGTCTAAATGTGGGAACAACGAAATTTGCAAGGAATACAAGCAGCGAGAGTAAGTCTACCCCAGAAAAAAGATGCCCATCTATCTTCGCATCGTATGATACCAGTGTTGCCTGCTTCGTACACATCATATTTGAGAAAACAAGGGACTAGACACGATAATTATCGAGTTGGTATAATTACAACTCTGCTACCCAATCATTTCATATACAAGTATTCAGAAACAAACAGACTTTTCTAGTCCAGTCGTGTAACAAACGCCCAAATGGCAAATGCAAGGCAATGCAAATGCAATGCGTCGTGGTTTAATCAGACAGGCAGACCCTCTTCATCCATGGCCTCGGGCGCTCCACTAACAGCGCCGTAGACCCTGATCGGAACCTGGATTTCAAAACTCTCGGCAGGCAGTCTTTGCGCTGCTGCCAACATGACGCCTCGGTCGTCGGTTGAGATTTCTTCGAGTAGCTCGTCCCACTGGGCTTCTTCGCCTTGCTCGTGCATGAGGCGAGGCGTGATGAATTCGACTCGGAGCTTCCACTCTAGGCTGACGCCGCTGGTGATGAATTCCGGCGTCGCGTTAGGGGGTATGGTAGGTGCGAATGTGAGTCTTCGCGCGAAGAGCGCGTTCTCCGAGAATGACGCGTATGCTTTCTTGGTCACGCGGTAGATGGAGGCGTTCGAGCGCAGGGCTATGGCAGGGTCGACTTTCTCGGATGTCTCGAGTGAGACGTGGACGGAGTAGCACGGGATGTGCGAGTCGGTGAAGTCAATCACCGCCGACATTGTTTCACCAAGTCGGTATGCAGGCCGGGCGAGCATGATGACTGCGACTCGTCGGCCGCTACGGGCAATTTCGAAGCGATTTGCGCTTTGGTTCGCTGCGCCTGTCAAGTTGCTCCGTAATATGGCTGTATCGATGGAATCTTTCATGGTTTGCGGCTCTTCCGCTATTGAAGACCTGCCAGGCATGGTTCCAGTTGGCGACAACAAGCCCATGCTCGAATTTTGCCGCGGTCGTTCGAGGAGGTTGTCGACATACTCAAGGAAGTCGTTAAAAGTATTCGTGTCTGGTTTCCCGGATGCAGCGCCTTTTTTAGTCAAGCCAGGGGACTTGTCACCTGCGGCCGTGTCCACTGTGGTTGTCCGCGCTTGGTCACGCAGTATGATGTACGGAGACATGAGATCATGTCCAAGAATGTCGCCACGACCTGTATTGATTAGCAACATGTCTTTCTTTGAGAATATCTACGCACTGTTCACGCTGCCGAAAACCCGAAAGGGCACCTCGACCTGTCTGACTTGCTGATCCTGTGTAGAGCCAGTGCGCTGGGTGCCAATTGTCAGGTGATACGACACCTTCATCGACTTTCCCCTGTGCGAGGGAGGCAAGCCCCGTGGGACAGTAAAGCTGTATGTGTAGCTACGACTTTCCCCGGGTGCCAGTTTCAGGTCGACAAACAAGATAGACTGCGGTGTCGATATAAGAGGCACTGTCTTCATACTGGCGATTCGGTTCATGTCGCGCATACTGGACGGTTCGGATGAGCCGATCAAACCGCCCAACGACTCTCCGAGGTTTCCCCAGCCCAATGCGCCAAACAAGCCACTTTCACGCTTCTTTCTCTCCACGCCAACCACACCTCCGCCTCCATGACCTCCGACGACGCCCTTTCTCTTTACCTCCTCAAATGGCGCTTGGTTGATCAGAGATCCATCCAAGGTGAAAGAACCCATGATCTGCGCATAGCCCATCATGATGGACTCGGGACGACTGTGGCGTACTGGGGGTGCCAAATGTGAGCCTTGCCGCTGATGCATTGGTCTTGGCAGGAGACGGGCCTGTGAAGAAGGCTGGCCGATGTACTCGGAAGCGAGTGTCTCGGTGGAGTTGTTGCTCATGGAGTAGAACTCTCCGCTACTACGCGGCGTGCCATCCATGCTGGAGCCTGATATGACGCGTGCGATGGGTGACAGCGAGTCGACCATGGAGTTTGTGGGTGCTTTTCGGTGATCATTCTGTAGTCGCGGGGACGGTCGTCGGTTGTGAAGGGCCGGTGTTGCCGGGCCGTTGGCCACGCTCTGTCCCTCGGGAGAGGTGTCGTCCTCGTTGGGAGGCGCTGCGGGAAACTTGAAGCTTTTGGAGAAGGAATTGGACGGCTTGCGCGTTGTGATAGGCATTTGCGGTGTGCTCGGTGTAGTTGCGATGCCCGGCCGCCGTCTCCCCGATCGCGATGGGAAGGCGAATTCGCTCGAATTGTCGTGAGTTGCTGGTGGGGAGGAGAGCCCGCCAGCAAGAGGAGAGGGATGTGTGGCTGATCGATGGCCGGGGGAGTTCACTGTGGCGCTGTCAGCCTCGGAAGCATGTCAATTGGGCTGGACGTACCTGGATAGGAGCTGGGTCTGCCCGGGACGATCTGGAGACTGCCAGACCGGGCGTGCCCTCGTGCTGGGCGTGCGGGTATTGAGGTCCTGTCGCGGCTTGTCTCGGCCGCGCCTTCTGTGCCCATGGACATGATTGACAGCGACCTGCCATGCCTCTGCCCGCCCGTGTTATTGCCAAATGCTCCGCTCGGCAGCACCGGTGACTTGCGTTCTCCGGGCGTCGAGGGCGTGTGCAGCGAGAGTGCGGGGCGATGTCCGCGTACATTTGACGGCGGCTTGTGGGCAGTCGTGTATGACGAGTTCCGGGAGACTGTTGGCCTCGTCGTCGAGGAGTAGACTGGCGGGAGTGGGAGCTTCCGTTGCCGCTCCCCGCCAGGCGCAAAGCCGTTGTGTTTGCGCACCGGCGAGCGGTCGCGTCCTTCTGGCACGGCGACATTCTTGAAGGTAATGGTGCATTCTACGTCTTCGCCCGCGAACACGGTTGCATTCGTCCATTGTACAAACACGCGGAGGTTCGAGGGGGACATGGTACGGGGAGTGAACGGCGCGTGCTGCGGTGTCGTGGTCGGCTCATGGGGCGGGGCCTTCAAGCGACATGACGCCTGCCTGGGGATCGCAGAGGGATGACGGCGATCGCAATTGGCAGGTGAAGGCGGGAAGTGAATGCGACGCGGGTGAGTGGTTTGACGGTGTGAAGGTATGACGGAGCACTCCCGAGCTCCGCATCCATGATACAACACCGCTAGGAACGGCTTAGCGCCAGATCTGATCAGGGTCCACCACACGCATGCGGCATGCATCTTCCTGGTACCATCTCGACGGGACTACTCCACCATGTCCCACTCGAAGCTAGGATGACAAGAGTAACAATGAGACTTCTCCCCATGCTTCAGTTCTGTGAAGCCAGTTTCCGCCCGTGCCTAAACTTTTCTTTGTCTGCGCATCGAACAAGGCAAATCTCACAATGACCGTCTTTGTCTCCAGACCTCGGGAACCTTCACAATGCCCGTCTACATCCTTCTAGCAGCTACTTGTGCAACACACATCGCTATATGTGTAGACAATGTCGCGCCTTCTTTCCTTCCCCTGTAGCTGCACTGGGTATAAGTATGAATTTCCTTACTGCGTATGCAAATCCTCCTGCAGTACTTGAAGCATCTTGCCTCTTGAACTGATCAGTTAGCACTTCTGCACCAAAGATACTTTGCAGGCAAAGAATCAACACTCAGGTACTATCTCATCTCTTCAGCGGCATCATGTCTTTCAGCAAGACCACCCCCAGCATCTCCATTTCTCAGGACTACCAGGTCTCGTCGTCTCGCCCTGCCTCGCCGACTGAATCAGCCATGTCTACTGCATCCTCACTGGCTCTTTCGCAAGCGTCCAAGGCAGCCTTCTTCAACCGTTTCCAGCGCAGACCTTCCACGTCTTCGGTTGCTTCTACTGCGACTGCTACGTCACAGTCGTCCTCGGGATCCACACTCTCTGCCAAGGTCACCATACTACAAGCCCATAACGAGGAGCTCAACCAAGTGAACGGCCTTAATCGGCTCACACTCCAGAAGCTCGCAGAGGATCTGGAACTCAAGGAGTTCGAGTGTACAGGTCTTCGCCAAGCGACTATCATGCTCACAGCTGAGCTCGAGCAGGCTGTCGATCTCAACTCAAGCTCATCCTCATCATCTCTACTCGACCTTGAGGCTATGCAGGAGAAGCTTACGCTCTCCGAAGGCTGCCGAAAGGAGCTCAAGCGTAGCGTTCGCGCAAAGGAGGAGGAGATTAGCGAGCTTACCACCAAGATTGCAGAGCTTGCTGGCGCAGATGAGTCCGCTGCTGTCGCAGTCTCAAACCTGACGTGCTCGCTCAGCGATGCGCACCAGGTGATCACTGGCCTCCAAGACACTATCAAGTACAAGGACGAACAGCTCTTTGCCGTCTCCAGCGACCTTGATACCACCAAGCTTTTTCAGAAAAAGCTTCTTGAGGAGCACGGTGAGTACTCGCACAACGCCTGCAAGCAGCAGGACCAGATCGCCTCCCTGCAAAAGGAGAACGACACCCTCGCCATGCGCGCTGCAGCTGCCGAGTTCAAGAACTCCAGATACGCTACACACATCGACACATTCACCAAGCAGTTCCAGTCCTTCAGCACATTCGCTGCGGAATCGCAAGTCAGCCACGATGCCCAGGTCGACGCCATGCACACTCAGCAGCAAGACGTCTCAGCCCGTTTCCAGCGACAGCTTCTCGATCGAGACGACTTGATTGCCTCGCTTCAACAGCGTCTCGCAGAGTCCGAAGCCGCGCACAACATGACTAGTTTGAAGCACAGGGACGACGTCGCGCATCTGGAGAACCAAGTCACCCGGCTGGATGTCCAAGTAAGCGAATCCGAATACCAACATGCTATGTGGCAGGATTATGCTAACGAGCAAGTCGCTAGGCTTGGGAAGTTGTAAGCGCAGAGCGTGGCGCAACTTTCAGATCGTTTCGGTTGCTTGATAAGTCTTGACTCTATCGGTATTGATAATCAGTAGAATTGAAATATTTGGACAAACAGTAACCATGCGTTTCATTATTGTAAGTGTCTGACAGGTGATACCGTGATCCTACTCTTTATGCAATGCCATCGTATGCATTACCATCCTTGTAAATATAGACATATTACTCACACTGTTACTTACCTTGTCTACAAAAAATCTACACCGTCCCCAAACAATACTAGCAAACCCTTCAATCTCACAACTATATGCAGCGAATATGCCCACCCTCCTACCAAGTCCTTCAGAAAACGCAAAGAACCTCTCGTACACATTACGCGCACATTCCTTGATACAATTGGGCATTTGAAGCAGACATGAGTAACTCACCTTCAAACGCCTCCTCACCACGCCCCGGCTGGCTCGGCCAGTTCATGAAGCGCGTCCGCAACGATTCCTCATCCCCTCCAGCATCCTCATCCCCATCTTCTGACGCCGTACCAGACATCCTGCCCTAAACACCG
Organism: Parastagonospora avenae f. sp. tritici 18332-5; assembly: GCA_022559985.1. Lineage (NCBI taxonomy): Eukaryota > Fungi > Ascomycota > Dothideomycetes > Pleosporales > Phaeosphaeriaceae > Parastagonospora > Parastagonospora avenae. The sequence goes on along the minus strand of JAFJTR010000003.1, from coordinate 714,005 downwards.
CCCCTAGTCCCATCAAACAAGACCAAAGAGCTGTCCACCCTCCGCGCCTCAAACACCTGCATCCAAATCCGCTGCGCCGAATTCACCACGCAATCCCAGCTCAACCAGTCCATCTTACACCAAGGTACAGACGACCTCTTCGCAAAGGATACGGAGATAAAGCGGCTCAAGGCGAGTATCTCGCGCTTGAGAACGGATCTTGAGGACCAAAAAGCCAGCTGTCTACGCTTGCAGGCAATGGGCTGTGCGCCCGTCGATGGGGGGCAGGAATTGGATTTCCTCGGGCGCATCGAGACGCTGGAAGTCGACAACAAGAAGCTGAAGGATGACCTAGCGGTACAAAAATCCAGCATGAAGAACCGCGTAAAGGAGTACGCAGATGAAGCCAATGACTTGTCCGCGCTGCTTCGACACGCAGAACACTCCGCTCACAAGTACTTGCAGCAGCTCCGTCTCAGTGAATCGACGTGTCAGTCACTGCGCTCCAAGCCCGCCCACACCGCCGCCGAACTCCACATCGAGCGCGAAGCTAACAAGCAGATCCACAGCGCGGTGAGTCGCGTCAAGTTGCTGTTCTCACCACGCAGCTCGAGAAAGCACAACCGTGCGCGTCGGCGCGTGGGAAATTGATTTCCACACTCAAACAGCAGCACAGGGAGTTTGTAGAAGTGGAGAAAAGCGCGCGCGCCAAACTCACTGACAAAATCATGTACTTGTACGCCGAGAACGACAGAGATCGGGGCCGCTTCGAGGACAAACTCGGGATCCGAGATACGAAGATCCAGGAGTTGGAGGGTAAGCTGCGGTATCAATCTCCTGTACCTCACCCAGACTCTCTCAAAGCCAAAGCCCTAGAAGACAAGCTTACGGGTAAGGAGTTGGCGTTTGAAGAGGAGGGTGCGAGGAGGGTGCGAGGTATGTGGGTTGAGGGTGATGAGGGGGCGAGGGAAAGGGTGAGGGAGGGGGAGGGGGAGGGGAGGGATTTGAGGAGGGCGTTAGTTGGGTGGAAGGGGAAAGGGAAGGGGGTGAAGAGGGAGATGGGAAGGATGAGTATTGAATATTGAGAGGGAGGATGGTGGGGAACACAAAGCATTTGAATGGTCGGATAAGTAGAGTTCGATAATAACATGCAATCGTGATCAAATTGGATGGAGGCTTTTGAGATGTGTGGAGCTAAAATCCATGTCTAGCAAGGAAACAACTGTGTATACTCACACACACTGATACCATACCCTCAGGCGAACAATTAACTAGAAAATACCAGCATATCAATGATTAGTATCAAAAGGCCGTATCAAGTCCATAAATCCAAAAAAGACACTGTCAAATTTCGAAATAATAAACTCAAACTTCCGCGGCCGTATCCAAACGCCATCGCTATGCCAGGGTATAAATTCCGCACGACTTCACATCTCCAGTATGAACTTGCCTCCCCTCGAGACCTAAATCTCCCGATACGTCCCATCCACCGCCTTCCGCGCCACGCCCGTCACCTGCGGCCCCGTCTGCCCCGGATTAAACGCCTGATATGTCGGCTGGCCCGGGTACGCGTTCTGCGCCTGTGCCTGCGGCGTGTACGACCGCTGGCCGGGGTACGCACTGACCGGCTGCGCAATCGGCTCAGGGGTCCGTGCGGGTTCGGCGTACGAGTATTCTGGCGATGGCGTGCGTTGGCGGGCTGGTGCGGGCGCGAAGTTGTCGTATGGCGCGTTGTTGTAGCTTTGAGCTTGGGGTGGCGGGGAGGTGTGGTAGGATGGGGGGATGGAGGCATAGCCGCTCTGGGCGTCGTAGTGGTCGTAGGGATCGTGGGGTTGTTGTTGGGGGGCCGGGGAGTGGCGGTCGTAGGATTGGTTGCGGGTGTAGCCTTCTCCTGTGCCGTAGACGGGCGAGAGGTTCTGTGCGGGTGATGCTCGCATGTAGTCGTCTTGCTGGACGTATGGCCTTGCGTTGGAGTATGGCGCGGGGCTGGCGTGTGGGCTGCGGTGTGGCGCGGCGCCTACGAGTGGCTCATTCTCGAAGCCTTGGTTGTAGCCATAGCTGTCTTCTGGTGATACGGGCGACCTGGTGGGTACTGGGCTCCTTCGAGGGATGGCGGTCATGCCTGCCATGGATGTGTTTGTCACGCTGCCGTTGTGGTTCAGCCTGTCCATCTCCATGTCACCCCGTTTTTCAGGCACAGGCTGTTCCTCGACTTCGATGTGTCTGTCGCGGGCGTCTCCCCAGCTCGGCATGGCAGGGAGCGCATCCTCATTGGCAGGCTTACTGGGGCTGTCAAATGTCGCGAATTGTGGCCTCTCTTGGACATGGGCATAGGTGGGCGCTGGAGCGAATGACGGGGCAGCATGCGAGCGATACTGCTGGTTCAACGGTGCAGGTGGCGCGGCAGCATGCGCCTGGGCGTAGGGGTTCGTGTTATAAGGATTCGCAGCGTGAGGGTTCGGCGCATAAGGAGGATACGTAGGCTCGCTCTTCATGCGCTTATGTCCTGAACCACTGCTTCCGCTTGGGCAGCAGCATGTACAGCATTTGCAGCAACAAATGGTGCATTCAGCGGCGCAACATAAGCATCGTGCTATGCAGAAGATGACCGAAAACGCAATGAGCCCGCCGACAACGATGCCGATTATCACTGGCCACCTGTTGCATGTTAGTTTGTGTGTAACGTGGGCTCAGTCTCACGAACTTGCAGTAGGCCTTAGCCATACAGTTGTCCCATGACGAAAGTGTGTTTCGCGCATCATCCAGCGGATTTTGACGCGCATAAAGAAAGGGCATGGTTGCGAAGTATAGTGTGTGAACACTCAAGAGGGCGCGCGTTTGCTATTATGAGCGCCTTCGATTGCCTTTGGGGCGGACTTCGCGAGGCTATGTTCCGACCGGCGGTGTCGCGCGTTTCACGATGTGAACCTTAGAAGTGCGGATGTCAGGGGGTGACAAGCTACTTTCGTGGTTAAGATCCAACAAACGGTCTTCTACAAGACCACCAAAGTAACGAGTAAAGAGGATGCAGGAAACGCATGAGCCGTGATGCCCCCCAAAAGATGGCAGGTATGAGGTTAATGAAGATCCGCGCCGAAAGGCCTGTTCTGCTGCACAACGGCACGCACAGACGAGGGGAGTGGAAGTGGAGGCGGAGAAGCCAAGAATGTTGCGCGTTCGTGGCTGAGTTGCTGCCGCCGCTAGGAATGCTCACCACGAATTGGCTCATAGTGGTAGACGCCTTTAACATATCAAAATCATGTTTGCAGACACGCACACTCGCATGCAGAGCTACTCCATTTTCGCATGCGGAAGATGTTGGTCATGGATGTGAGTGGGATAGGATGGCCCTAGCTGCTGGTTGAGACGCAGGAAGCCCCCCCATAACGAGAGCATGGATGTCTTTGCACTCACCGCTTGGGGCCCAGAGTAGGCGTTGCAGGTGCAATACGTCGTCATGCGCTCGCCGCTAGACTCTTCTTTCGTTTCAATTGCTTCTTCTCGTGACAAAACTGCTAGAATTGCATCTGCAGCATGTACTAGTGCTGTTGAAGGATCGAGATTCGTCACGAGCAGTCGTAATGCACAGAGTTGTTGCGGCACACCATTCGTGTAGAATCGTAAGTAGATTCGATTACTATTAGCGTCGCCCAAAAATAGGTGGCTAGGTATCATAATGTCGTTACAAAGAAATTTCGAAGGTTGCATGTGCCCACCCGCGACGCCCATCCTGCCGACATCAGCACTTGATGACAACGAATGTGCAGATCAAATGCGAATGCTTCACTTGAATTCCGCCAGGAAGTCGTCGAGAGAGCTTCCACCTCCTACCCAGTTCATGGATTGGGACTGCCGTCGGCTCTGCTTGAGCTGCTCCACCTCTTCTCGCAGTGCGTCACGCTCCCGCTCGATCGTCTTAATATAATCGATTGCGTTTGAGAGGATCATACCCTTGCTTGGTTTTGGCTGGCCAATTGTAAGAGCCTCTTCGCTGTGTGACAGTGTTGGCACGGCCTTCCGTAGCCTTTCGAGCTCAGAGTTGAGACCCTCTCGATATTTCCGTTCCACCTGGTTGTGTGGCAATCGACCGGATCGTGGGCATTTTGCTGAAGAAGGTCCAGCTGTTTCGAACTCAGTGTCAAGCTGATCGAGTCGAGGGCGGCCTCTCTTTCTGAGTGGTCGCTTTGGTGTTGTCTGCTCTTCCTGCGTGGCAGGAGAGAAAGGAGACTCGCGTTTTATGAGGCGTGGTGACAAGGACGGCGAGCCTGGCTGTTGGCCATCACCACAGAGCGATGGAGTTCTTGAAGAGGATCGAACAGTTGGTGAGAATGACGCCGATCCAGCAGGATTGATCGAGGCTAGATTGACGGCGGCGGGATCGAAAGAGGACCACGGCGCGAAGCCCTCCACTTGTGCGGATGTTGTCTCGGGAAACAGTGTCCCATCATACTGATTACTGACACCCGAGCTGCTGGTCAGCGGTAGCGGTAGTATTGGATCGAACGACTGCGGGCGTGAGGCAGAATTTGGGACCTTCCTTTCCGACGCTGTGGCTGCTTGATCGAAGAACGATTCCGTGTCGAAGAAGGTTGATAAGGAGTCGTTGGGAGACATGGTGTAAGCGTCGGTAAGATATGTCCTCTCGAAAGGCTCCTGGTATCCGAATAGATCTTGCGTTGGTGAGTATTCTGCGTTGTTGAACACCTGGGAGTAATTTGACAGAGGCATCGTGGGCCAATGGCTTGGGTCTGTTTTATAGGTGATGGTGCGGTGCTGACAGTGTGTGTATCGAGCCTCCGTTCAGGAAAGGCAGGCTCAGTGGAGTTATATCAGGGCCGAGGGACTCCTAGCGCTCATGTGGCACAGTAGCATACACGAGCTCCTTGGTATATCGACGATTCTAGTCGGGACGAGACCCGAGTTGGTAATGTTAGGCGTGGTAAAGCGGCGGAATGTCGGGAACTCCACTCTGTATGCCTTGGTGGGACTCGCTTGTGTTTGTTCGGGAAGCTTCTTGCAGTAGCCCTGCGATGCAAAGTTGAAACTGCAATGCCAGTGATGATCCCGTGCCAGTCTTAAATCGAAGTCGCAGCCGCTTCCTTCCGTGATTTCCGTGTCTAGGAGACCCGGGAGAATAGAGTCAGCGATTAGAAGCTTAAGACCTGTGCATGTCGAACGATTAACAGCCCATCGGAAAGGTCCGGTAGAGGGGCAGTTGTCCCGCATTGCAAGGATCACGAACTGCGTGCTTGTGTCTCTACAAGGGCGTACAGGGCGAGCTCGAGCTGCCGATGCGCCGAACATCCACACAACGGCATCGGACCTAAGGATGCACTGTGTTCTCGGTGTAAAGGCGTGAGTCCATCACTGAGCTATCATCGCCGTGTGTTCATAGCAACCTCAGACCGACTGTTCTTCGACATGGTGGCTTGTCGCCGTGTTCATTGATGGAGGTCACAAGTCTAATCCGAGCTATGACCGACTATTCTTGACCAGCGCAGGGCAGTAGCGATAATTCTCGCTGGCCGTATGAGAGTAGAGCGGGAGAGAATTCATCCCCTCAGGCCACCGACGATGATACGATTATGCCAAGCTCTTCGTGGCAGCAGACGACCCTGTAGCGGACACTCCCGCTGGTTCGCACGAGGTTGAGAGAAGGCCTCGGACACGACAAGAGGTTCTTGATGAAAATTCAATCTCTGCAGTGTGTTCTCGAGGTCGGCAGGAAGAGCCGTGGAAAGTGGCCTGAGAATGGTCTGACTCTCCCAATACGGATAGGCGTGTCAGCTTGTGGCATCGACATCTCTCAACGCCAACACTTCTGTCCCTTGATGCATGCAGCTTTTATTGTCGCATACACTGCCAATCCTTTTGAATTCTGCTGCACCTCTGCCCGCCAATATCCTATGGACTACTTATGGCGAGTAGTTGAAAACATCGGGATCTCCGGGAGAATCGAACGCGTCGCGCGCTGCTTCGTTAGCCAGCAGCCAAAATCATAAATCATGGACGGCTATCTGAGCTGATTGATGGTGGAATTGGAAACCGTATCAGGCAGAAGCAGATAATGTCGACGTGGCTGCGTTGCCAGTACCTCTTCAGACCCCGCTCTCGCCTACCGGTAAACTCGTGGCTCCAAAGCTCCAGACAGTTCAGCCAACCAATGTCTACAACCACGGTAATAACAGAAGGCGATCCCATCAAGACGCGATTTCTGATCATTTCAGACACGCATTCGGCCGTGCCTGGACAGGTCACGGGAAAGACCAATGTTGTCGCCGGCGCACCCTTGCCGAAGGCAGACGTCCTTTTGCATTGCGGTGATCTGACCATGATCGGACATTTGAGCGAGTACGATAAGACTCTGGATATGCTGGAAAGCATCGATGCGGATCTGAAATTGGTTATCGCTGGCAATCACGATATTTCCTTGGACAAGGTCTACTATCGCCGAAAAGGACGCTTCATGCACGGGTCTAGCGGCTATAGTGAGGATGTTCCCACCAAAGCACGAGAAATGTGGTTGGGAGAACGCGCGAAATCTGCTGGAGTAACCTACCTTGAAGAGGGTACGCACAGTTTTACGCTCAAGAATGGCGCCAAACTACGAGTAGGTGGGAGTTGCGGTTCGTCTTGGCAATGGCTAACATGTGCAGGTATACGCCTCGCCATACGTAAGTCACTAGGAGACGAGAAAGTCACAACTACTGACTTTGCAAAACCTTTATAGCAACCAGAGTTCTGCGACTGGGCCTTTCCATACTTCCGGAACGAAGACCGATACAACCCTTCTCACCAGTGCACGCCGAATGCTGTACCCATTGCCGACAATCCGATTCCGGACTTCCCAGCTATCGACGTTATGATGACTCACGGCCCGCCCTTGAACATCATGGACGTGATATACAAGGGTGAGAATGTCGGTTGTGAGCATTTACTCCGAGCTGCAAGACGATGCAAGCCGCGGCTGCATTGCTTTGGCCATATACACGAGGGCTGGGGCGCTCAAAGAGTAAAGTGGAGGGAGGGTGAAGAGCTGGATGTGAAGAATGAAGAGCACGTGGAGAAGAGTGAGGTTATCCAGGCCAATGTGGAAGACGTCGCAGCAATGCGGCCAATCGAAGTTGACATCAGCAAGGACGGTAATACGCCGATGGAGTATGGCAAGGAGACGCTGATGGTCAACGCGAGTATAATGACTCTAAGGTATAAGCCATGGAACAGTCCATGGCTGGTGGCCATGGACCTTGACAAGGCAGAATAAAGCAATTCGGCCTGGCCTAGCTATGATGTTCACGATAATTTGGCTCCTCTCCCTTCGCTGATGGTGGGAAGATACAAGCCGGCAGTCGCAAAATCTCCGTCTTCCACTCATGTTCTCTCTCGCCTGGTATCCTGTAGGAAGGTCATGCGACCCTTTACCGAGCTATCTTGGCGCAGAAACAATTCCATCCCGTGAAGATAGTTCATTCAAACTTTGGCAAGATCGAAAGCACGTGGTGTAAGGATTGATTCTTCTGCACGAACGTCGGAACTGCGAACCGTAGAGCGACAGGCATATTTTTCCCTCTGCCGTTTTACACTGAAATTTCCTGTTCCGCCAAGTCAGCCAAGCCAGTGGACGAGCTAATTCGTACAAGTTCTTGTCACTCTCCTTCCTTCCTGGCTCGGCATGTTCATCGTCGCCAGCACACCAATCATGAACGACATATTGAGCACATGCTTCCTGATAATGACCATAGTAAGAGCTGTGGGGCTAGTCCGTTGGTAAAAATGCTGGATGATATAATTTCGCTGTAAGGCAGCAAGGCGTGATGGGCGTTCGATCGTACTCGTTCCCTCTTATTTTTACTGGGAGAGTGTTCAGTCAGCCAGTATGCTCATCAATGGTCTTTTCTTCGTGGGCTGGACAGCACTCGCTGCAGCAAGCTGGGATGGGAACATCAACTATCGCAGTCCATCTTTCGGACATGCTCCACTTGGTATCAACACAAACAAGGTCAACAGAAGGATGCTACAAAAGCGGGATGGCACATACTATCACTCCTCGAACGTGACATTTACCCATGGCGTCGCATCAGTAAAACAATTCATTCGGAGTCTGTCTACCGAATATTACTGATGGCATACAGGGTGACCCAAATGCGAATTCCGTCATCCTCTGGACGCGGGCTTCGCCTGTTCTTGAGAACGACAGATCGAACGTGACAGTCGAGGGGCTAGTGCCGTACTTCAGTCACGAGACGGAGAAATACATCAAAGCATCAAAGTCTCCGATCTGCTTGGACTGGGAGGTGTCATCTAGTCAGGACATGACAGGTCCAGTAGTCTCAAGTGGCCGAGCTTACACGACATCTGATATCGACTACACGGTCAAGGTACGTGCACTCCAACACCAGGATCAAGATAAGGCCACTTGGCTAATGTTTCTAGGTTGAAGCAGATGGCCTCAGCCCTTTTACAACATACTACTACCAGTTCATAGTCTGCGATACCAACACTACTAGCCAGATCGGAAGGACTAAGACCGCGCCTGCTGAAAACGACGACGTTTCTTCTGTCAGTCTCGCAGTCTTTTCATGCGCAAATTATCCACTGGGCTATTTCAACGCATATGGCAATGCTGCTCGCAAAGATAGCGTCGATTACGTGGTCCATCTGGGTGACTACATCTATGAGGATGAGGTCGGTGTTCCTGGTGAAGATGAGCGGGCCATGGTACCGGCCAAGGAGATTGTGACCTTGTATGATTACAGGACGAGATTTGCGCAGTACAGGAGTGATGAGGATTTGCGACTGGCTCATCAGGTTTATCCGTTCATTACGGTTTGGGTATGCGAAAGAGCGCAATGCTTCGTCAAAGTCACGCTTTACTAACGAGACGGGTAGGATGACCACGAAATTGCCAATAACAACTGGCGAGATGGTTCGAGTGTAAGCCAAAATCTCACAGCGTTTTAATGAGTCACGGGCTAACTTTGGTCATCGTTACTTAGACGATGAACAACACGGAGGAGTCCTTTAACGAATTTGGTGGCATTTCCTTCGATCAACGCAAGATGAACGCTGTTCGCGCGTACTTTGAGTGGATGCCTCTACGGCAAGTCGACATGGACGACAACCTGCGCATTTGGCGAAGCTTCAAGTTGGGCAAGTTGCTTGACCTTGTCATGCTCGACACGCGCTCTTATGATCGAAGCATCACCCGCGTTGGATGGTAAGACTCCCAAATGCTTCTGGAGCGATAGTCTAATCAAGACTAGGAACGACGAGTATGTTTACGAGATTTCAAACGACGCCGGTCGCTCAATCATGGGTTCCCGCCAAGAAAATTGGTTCTTCCGCCAACTCTCCGAGTCCAAAGAGCGCGGCACTGCATGGCGCGTCATCGGCAACCAAATGATCTTTTCCCGCATCGACAGAATGGGCGAAGATCCTGATCGCAAGATTCCCGTCGACGTGGACGCATGGGATGGCTATGTTGCCAGTCGCAATCGAACGCTGCAGCATCTATACGAAAATGAAATCGACAACACGATAATGCTGGCTGGAGACAGTCATCAGAACTGGGTCTCTGATCTAGTCTGGCTTGATGAAGTCGAATATGACCCCATCACAGGAGCCGGTGCTATTGGGGTCGAGTTTGCTGTCACAGGTACAACGAGTGATGGTCTCGACGGATCAATCGCTGCCACAGAGGAGATCAGCCAAAATCTTGTTCGTGAAAACGCGGAGTTACTGTGGCAGGAAGGATACTATCGTGGGTACACTACGCTGCACATTTCCAAAGACAAGGTCGAAGCACAGTACTGGGGCTGTCCGACTGTAGAGACGCGCAATGGGTTTGAGGTATCATTAGCAAACTTCACCGTAGCTGCTAGTGCGAACCGCGTTACGAGACCGATTGGCGGCGGTATTGTTGAGGCTGGAGCGATCAAGGAAGGGCAGGGTGAGGTGAGGGGGACGAATGTCACAAAGGATACCCGGACTGGGGAGTGGAGTGTGCATGCGTTCGATAGGATGTTTTTGGAGTGGGCGATGGAGTGGTGAGTGAGGGATCTCGACTATCGTCCTGGTTGAAGTAGGCTTTCCGTTTGCTTCTGCCTTACTAGTTCGTGAGAGAATTGGATATCTTTGTCACACCTGCCACCTCCCGATGTCCTTTTGATCTCAGTTTGTCTCACTCGGCCACATCAACAACCACCGAGTTCTATAAGCAAGATCTTGAACACCATGGTACAGATCCTCATTCTCCTGGCGATCCTGTAGCTCGCTCTTTGCGCTGTGCTCCAGTCTGGTCCCATTAGCAAGGATGGTCTCAGCGCCGATCAAGGCTACATGCAAATGGCACTCCACCATACTCAAATGAAGTCGCCCTCAAGAAAGCGGCAGAGTGGAAGTCCGGTGTACACCGAAGACCTGAGCAGTGCCTATTTCATCAACGGTGGGTACGTCTGCTAAACTGTCCCGAGTTCTTTGACCTGACAGATTACAGTCACTTTCGGAAGCAACAACCAGACCATACCACTTCTACTAGACACTGGCTCTCCCGTCACATGGGTCAATCCTGATTGCTCTAGGATGCCTGACGACTCTGCACACGCAAAAGCAAAATGTTTCTCACATCCACGATATAACCCGTTCGCTTCAATTACAGCCAAAATGCAAGAGAAGATCTTCAATAACACCTACAGCACCGGAAGTGTACTGGCCACATACTTCACCGATGACTTTCGTATCGGCTCCATCGTGGCCAACGATGCAATCTTCGGTGTCGCCGTAGCCTCGTCCAATTTCGAAGCAGGAATCTTTGGCATCGGCGCCAGACCAACAGGATACCCACCAACAGTTGTCGAAACCCTTACCAGCCAGGGCAAAATTGGCAGTTTTGCTTACAGCATGGATATAAAATCTGTCAACGAGACTGGTATGCTATTCTTGGGTCTGCGTTCTCGCCTGTGTTACTGACATAGTACTGCTTCAGGCTCTCTAGTTCTTGGTGGTATCGACACGAAGAAATACAAAAATCTCACAAGAGTTCCTAGTCACAAGTAGGTGGACACCATTATGATATCTGATGCGCGTGCTAAAAAGTTCCCAGCTACAGCGCCAACCTCACTCATATCGGTATAACTTTGCCTAACAGAACACATGTCGAATTCGACCCTTCGACATGGAGGGAACACAAAACAAGTTTGCCGGTCGTTTTCGACATGGGAACTCCAACCAACCCACTTCCCAACAGTCTCTAATTTGCTATTGGAGAGTTGTATCCAGACGCGGTACCTTACAAACACCGTTTGGGCTTCACCGCATACAAAGTCCCATGCGATGCACCTCTCGGGGCTTTCGATTACACGTTCGGCAACTATACGATCAAATCGTCGTTCCTGGACTCTCTCTGGAAAGATCCTGCCGATGGACATTGTACCTTCGGCTTCACTCTTGGGCCACAGGATGAGGGAACGATACCGTACATACTCGCCGACGCCTTCATGAGGGGTGCGTACATGGTGTTCGATATGGACAACGACGAAATCTGGATCGGAGAAAGTGCTGATTGTGGCACGAAAATTGTGCCTATCGGGAAAGGAAGGACGCGGTACCTATCGTTCCAGGCTATGAGGTAAAGTCCGGGCCAGAGCCGACAAAGTCTGGGTACGCGAATTTGCCTACTGGCTTGGCCTCGAACGGGGACAGCGCCGAAGGATTGCATGGCTTCACGGCGTAGTTACGTCTAGGGTTGATGCGGGACCAGAAAAGAATGGATTAGATAGTAACTGTGGTACCATCTCTACAGAAGCACAAACTGGCATGAAGAAGAAGCTTTGTCACCATCTGCATGTGAAGCGTGATGCTAGTACTGCCCATTGTCGGGTTCCCTGATATTGAACAATTGTCGAAGCTGGTGGGAAAATCGACTGCAAGTTGACAACGTGGGTTTACGGCACTCGGTCGGCCGAGATGATATCTCTGCGAAATCATAGTTGTTTTTCTGCTCCTACTTTGAGATGTGAGTTTTTGTGACTACAAGCTAGAACAGAGCCTGTCTCAAGAGCATTCAAAACCCGTGGAAGGGACAGTCTTGCTCGGGCCAGCTTTCAGCGGATGGGGTGTGTTCAGGCCAGTCCTCATCATCGGCGCTGTCCCAAGCTCTTCCATCCTCTGCTAGTCGCACCTCATTTATATGCTTCCTGTAAATGTCCTCAAGTTCAAGTCCTACCGCGGTTCGATTATGGTCCCGATAATCAATAAAGGTCACCTTCTCGATAGCACACGGCCAAGGGTAACGATGAGTAGCGTGACCCCAATTCTCGAGGCCATCGTCGCAGACGACGCGGATCTCCTGTACGTTGACAAATATCTTCATGTCTCGACCTTCCCAGTGTCGGAATGGCTGAAATCTGTTGCTCCGCTGAAATGTGAGCCGCTTGATCGTTGGCGCGACAGGTTCATAATCCTTGAAATCGCACTCGCTGATGTCGATCATATCAATGTCCAGATTGAGCCATACATAACGGCAGTCGTTTTGTGGTCGATTGCGGCTCAACTCGCGGAACTTCTTTTCATACAGGCCGTGGTTCCGTGCTTCCCAGCAGGAATGTAGCGTGGCTGGTACCGGTGTCCGACAGAACAAGCCGCGAGGAGATCGTTGCATCCCACCTAAGCGTATCATAAGGACTTCAACGGTGCGAGGCTCGACAGTCATCTCCCATATCTGAGCACGCAGCTCAAGGGGAAGGCGGGGGAAGGGGTGGAAGGTTGACATAGTGCTAGATGACGTCGGATATACGATTGACAATTTCTCTTCGATGATTTAGAAGTATGTTCAATGTCTGTAGAAGCCACGAGGCCAAACATGAGGGAAAAGACATGTCAAAGGACCGATTTTGATTTGGGTTGCCTGAGGCTAGGCACCCGCAAGCAGTAAATTACATGGCACCTACGAATTAAACGTGAATGTACACTACGCTAGACGAACGCTACCACTGAAGCTGAATCTTATTCAGTATACCGCAACTAGAGCACTTGAATCAGCATCGCGTTGCGATGAAGAGACATGGAGTCTCCTTGTGAGCTTTCACGTGCGCGATATGAGAACGCGCTAGCGCCACACTAAAGCCAAAGGTGGGGTCACAATCTCGCGCTAAGTGGTGAATCGTCCCGTCCAGCATCACACCCAACATGTCTGAAGCCCATTCCAAAGCCGTTGTTCACAATCCTCCTTTCAAACCACATATCGCCAGGCCCTCTGTGGTCCTATACGGCGGCATTCAGCCCGAACCAGCATGGCAGACTAGCGTCGCTGCTTCACTCTCAGACCTGCCCGTCGACATCCTTGACCCGCGTCGCGATGACTGGGATAGCAGTTGGATCGAAGACATCTCGTTTCCCAATTTCAAAGAGCAGGTGGAGTGGGAGATGGATTGCGCAAAAATCGCGGATGTCATCATCTTTTACTTTCCGCCTGGGCTGTTGACGCCTGTCGCACTGTTGGAGTTGGGTATGCATGCTGGGACTGGCAAGGCAATTGTGTGCTGCCCTGAAGGCTTCTACAAACGGGGCAACATTCAGATTCTGTGCTTGAGATATGGCATTGACCTTTTGGACACGCTAGATGAGTTGAAGGATCGGGTTCGATCGAGACTGTTAGATAGACTGCAAGAGTAGTGGAAACCAGCTCATTCAGGCTGTTCGTATATTAAATTAGGCGCACGCAATATGCTGCGAGACGCCCACTATTTTCATTCTGAAATGGTCATCCGAGGCATTTCAAATCCACTGATGCAATAACATGGAACCGACAAAATTGGCTGCAAGAGAGCAGTTTGCTTTGCGGCCAGCTGCCCGGTTCGCAGACTCGTCGCAGTTCTCTACCAAAAAGCGCAAAAGCCGGCCCATAATTTCCCACTCCTCAAATCAGGTTCAAGCGAAAAGCAGCACAGGGGATCTGGCTCGTTGACGTGGTTTGGCCGTCGCAATCTCTAAGATATGGGCGCACTTTATCTTGCTCCAGCATCGGTGGTTGACGCAGCGTGGTGGGTATCGTGTTGCGGTTGCACCGGATAGCTCGGGGGCAGTGTTGTATCTTCTGTGGAGTGTGCGTTCGAGGCATCGTGCCCAGTGTAGGGAGGAGGAGGTGGAGGCGCGGGTTTGGGTTTAGGAGGGTATTGGCCATTCATCAGGTCTGCCAGGCTCACATCTTGCCCGCCGTTTTGTTTCCTAAGCTTGCGGAGTTGCGCAGGATACATCAACAAGACGACGAGACCTAATCCGACGACTAGGACAGCTCCAGGGATGCAGATACCTAAGGCGACCTTGACGCCGGTGGAAATCTCGCGCTTCTGAACATATGTGGATCGAGTTGAGAGGTCGCCTTGCGGGATCGAGAGCGCGCATGCTACCTGCACCAGGGCAAGGTACACGAGAGTGGAAAACATGTTGCAACGTGTGTGAAGAGTCCAGTGTGCGCACTCGTGTGAGGCAGAGTCTTTGGAGCAAACGAGCCGCGGTAGGCGGACGGAATCAAGCCGCTTAAGGCGCCTTCAGAACAATGAGGTGGTCTCGTATATAAATCACACCTGCCCCATAAGGTAGCGGTTAGGCGACCATTACCGATGTCAGATTAGCGCTGACTGGTTGGAACAGCAATCTTGCGGTTGAGCAAGCCTGTGACTTGCTGGCACGCCTCGATCTTCTCTGTTGTTAATCCGTGTCAGTAAGCCACTGCGCGGAACGCTGCGACAAGATAGGAAGGTCAAAAGTTCAACATGGCGGAGGCTAACGCGAAGAAGGCACCAAGCCTTTGCCAAGTCTCTGCAAACATCTTCGCCGCGTTGATTCTCCCGGACAAGCTTCATCAAGCCGAAGGCAAGCTCTCCAAACATAAATAATTTGCTTATGCTGCAGGTCTTCCCCAACTCCTCCCTTGGTGAACGTCGTCGAATTTGGTGACTTGCGCATATGTGAATGGTGAGTCTTGACCTGACGTCACCAGCTGCCTGCCTTGGAGATCGGTAAAAGTAGATTGAACACGAAGCGTTGGATTATTCATACTGGATTCCGTTATGTAACTGGATTATTCCGTTTCCTGGTCATGTTTGTACATTCTTATGACAATGACCATACCCGAGAAAAGAGAGATTATTTTGCGACTGTAATCATAGCAGTTTGAAGCGCCCCACCAAAAACCATTTTAAAAAAGACTAATTAGAGAAAGCGGGTATCTTCGACAAACCAAAAGGCACATTCCCAGAACTTGTACTCAAAACGCACCTCAAGCCATGCATTTCAGCATGACTGCACCTTCTCTGATTCCGTCAACCATACCAGCCATCTCCTCTTCACCGAGCTCTTCCATAATTTGTCTTAATTCCACCTCACTCTTTTTCAGCGCGACCTGCCCTGCCAGATATACCCAGCTCCACTTGTTCAGCACGTCCTTTTCCACTTTGAAGTCGAAGTATGTCTCAAGAAAATCGAATCGTAACTGCAGCTGCCTGACCGGAAGTCCAGCAATGGCATGTTTGAAGCGTGAGCTGTGGTCTGCATAGTGGAATCCAGTGACGAATCTCGAGATATCTAGAGAGTTCTCCTCTTCGCCTGTAGTCCTAATATATGGCCGAACGTCTGCTCCCAGTCTTATAGTCCGCAAGCTTTCCTTGACGCCGCCGAGGAGGTACGACAAGCTCGTGATGTAACGATCGGCTCCGTTGCACTTGGGTTGCCATCCGCCATTATCGTTTCTTGAACTCGTTCTCGATGTGGGCTGGAAGTAAAGAAGGTCCACTTCTAGATGGCGGATGAGATTGAGATTCTGGAGTTGAAGTGGCGGTTCGAACGCGCCACTCCCCTCGTCACTATCGTCCTGGGGTGGTATCGAACTGATGTGAAAAGTGTTCATGCCAAAGAAGACATGACGGGCCTCAGAATACACCTGTTTGTTCGTCCGCATGACGGCTGTGTGGATGTCGTATTTCTCATCGTAGACCTGGCGTGCAGTCGGGCCTTTCAACGGCGTGGGGGCGACCAGCAGTTGAGTGTAGATTCGCAGGCGCAATTCAGGGGGGAGAAGAGAAAGGAAAGGCGTACTCGTCGTCATGGCTGTGTAGGTGAAATGGTGTGAAGACTCCTGTTTCCAGGATAGGAAAATGTGGCTCAGGCGCAATAAGTAGGCAAATACTAGGAACAGCCTTCACAAGCGTCAGTGTTATATCCCACCCCCTTCACTCCGCGGCTTCCGTTTCAGCACACACAATCTCAAGCACTTTCTCGTCATCCCTTCCACATCGCGACACCTAACTGTTCCGGCCGGGCAATACCATGGCGCTGGTCACTAGTGGCTGCATGAGAAGCGCCGACTTGTAAGCATCGGTACCGCAGATAGCGGTGCATCGGAACAGCTCCGATCGTTAGAAGTGGTTCTAGCGTAGACAAGGTGTTCGAGAAGACAATGGATTAAGCTCCGCGGGAGCGCTAGACATGTCGCACCATATTATTCATTGATGTGTCTAGTCTGTTCGAGCAGGCTTCTGTGAGGTGTTCCATGAAGGCAGATCTCCATCTAGCTTGGAACATGTGAGCTCGTGCACACCGGATCCACCTGCATGTGAGCATTGGCGATCCATTAGGAGGACTCTCGTCTCGGCCATGTTTTAGTGAGGAAGGAGAGACGATGCAGATGGCTTCCTCCCTGATCCGAGCAGCGGCGAACCTCGCCAAATGACGATATTCCAAAGGCACGGAGTCGTGATGGCTCCACGTTGATCTTCACATCTTCAGATAGTTTCGCGCCAACCATCCACAGTACCAAACATTGACGCCCCAGACGACGCCCCACAACCCGCGCAGAACGGCTACATATCGGCACGTGTATGAGATGAAGAGGCGCGATGTGGCCGAGCTACCGCCAACTAACGATCACCATTCTCGGCATCTCTCAAACATCGGTACCAAAAGCCGATGCCCGCACGTGGGAAAAAAGACAGGCAATTCAAAAATGCACCATACACCAGTCTAGTTGAGCTGAAACATGTTTTCCCGTAGATCACCAACACCTTCACAACGCACGTACTGTGGAAGGAGAAGATAATTGTCATCGCCAACACTCGCCAACGAGGTCAAAACGGCGGCATCTGCCGAACCCAAGGACTTCCAAGGTTTTACATTCACAGTAGGCTGCAAGCACCCGACATGAAGCATTAAATATAAATGAGGCTCTCGGATCCAACTCCGAGCAAACACGTCAGGCGTGTGTCTAAAACGGTCCGATGGTGAAAAGCTCGATTTCGCCGATGCGGCATTGGCGTGGGATGAGGAAGGCATGCCGAAGTATAGCCACTAATGCCTCACGAAGAAGACCAATGCCATGGCGATACGGTGAAGGGTTAGGCGAGACTTTTGTCAAGTTTTCGGATAGCACGGATTCGTCAATTAGAACTCGAGTGTAACGTCGAATGTTGCTTTGCATATTGCTTGCCTGCTGCCTACCATTCTACCACTGTGCCGGGCCCTGAGGTGAGGATACAGACGAGGTAAATCTAAGCGGAATATCCTCCGAGAAGGTTTGCCAGACTACTGTGCTGCAAATACCTCAGGTTCCAGCATCCAGCATCATGACATTTCCCGCCCATGGGCGGCAATGGAAGCTCAGCCTCGCGCTTCGACCACTAAGTTTTCGTCCGCGTAGCACGGTTGGTGGGCTTTGTTGTCACTTCACACTATCAATTGTTGCTACCATTCCCATGGGATGTCACAGAAACATACAAGCTCCTTCGAGTCTGCGACATGCTAGTCGCGAAGATCTGAATGCTGATTGAACAAGGGATCCTCGCTGTAAACCATCAAAGATGCACACCCATCTTGATTACTGAGCAACCTCGCGCACCCCAGCACCGGCAAGAGCCTGGGTATAAGCCCGTGGAAACCACATATACCAGGAAGTCGACAAATTGGAACGGAAGCATACATCGAATTTAGCTCAAACTGAAAGAAGATATCACGCATGTGCCAAAAGTTAGGCAGGTTTCGAAACCAATATCGCTGTCTTGTCCTACACTATGATGGAGATAATCACCATAACAGACTAATAAACGAGACAAAGCTTTTCTTCCTTCTCCATTTGGCGTATCTAGAAGTCTCCACGGCTCAATGCAAAGAGTGACAATACGAAAGCCGCACCGTATTCGTTCCGTGCTACAAAGCATACAGTCTGACATGCCGGCTTTGCGAGATACTCCGGATGTTCCCGATGCCTTTATATAACTTAGCAAGAGTCCATCACAGTCAAAGTCTTCGTTATATTGCTACATGCTACCAATATGTCAGGATTGGTAAGTGCATCTAGGATTCTCTTCAACGCAATTGATGCAACATGTCCCGCTCTACCAGTTTCCATACAATCCTGTTTCCGCCACCCAGCCCTTCGTTCAATGTCGTAAAGTCGTTAAAAGGCATACTCATATCCATGCATGTACAAGGATACGCGCACCCAAACGCAAAAACAAAAACATAAGCATACAGGTCCTATTTCATCCCCACTCCGCTCAATCAATCAACAAACTCATCTACCTCCTCCTCTGCCTGCGCGTATGCACAGGACTCCCATCGCCCTCACTCTCAGAGCTAAAATAATCATACTCATCGCCTCCACGACCGCGCTCATATCCATGATCCGGACGTGAATCATACCGATCTTTGCGCGAGTCGCGATCGTCCGGGCCCCGAGACTTGCTGCGGAAGCGATCAATAATGCTCCTGCTTCTAGCACGGAGACCAGATGGACGGTCGCGCTCGTCGTGGCGGCGAGAGCGGGACCGCGAGCGAGATCGTGATCGAGAGCGGGATGGGGAGCGGTGTGCGCCTCTGCTCCTGGGGCAGGTGTTAGCATTTTCCGACCTCAGCTGAAATATGGAAAGGGAAGATACGCACTTTGATCGTTTATTCGCAATAGCCTGCCCACCCAACGCGCCCGCCGCTGCACCTGCAAACGCCGTTAATCGCGATTTTCCCAATTGTCTGCCTGCTAGTCCTCCCGCCAACGCACCTCCCACTGCCGCTGCGAGCCCGTTTGAATCGCGCGCGAATCCTTCGTCGAACCTTTCTCGCATTTTAGTCATGCGCGAAGGGTCTCGACGGGAATCACGCGAGGAATGGGTATCTGCAGACCTTGCTCTGTGGCGATGTTCGCGACGAGGCTTGGTGCTGCCGCGGCGGCTGGAGGTACTCTCGTAAGCAGCCATGCGCTGGTCGGCGCTAGGTGGTACGTATGTTGGGTAGGGGGGACTAGCGGGCTGGGAGTTGGAGCGCTGGCGATTGAATGGTGGTGGAGATGGGTAGGCGTTGCCGGGAGCTTGATAGCCCCCAGCGTAGTCGGACGGGTTGTAAGGTTGGTAGGGCGAAGCAGGCGCTGCAGGGATATTCGTGTTCACAGGAGGCGAGGGCGCATATCCGGGGCCAGGTGTATAGCGCGCTGCAGAAGCAGAGCTGTGTGGTGGGGGAACTGCTGCTGGCTTAGGAGTGTTAGTAAGTGGGCGGGAGAAGAGTGCCGCAAGAGGCGGCTCAGTAGACGGAGAGAAAGCTGCATGAACCGGCGTGCCACGACGAAGGAAATCAAACATTGGAGGTTCTTGTGGCATGAAGGGAGACGGAACTTGCGACGACGGTCTACTCATCAGCATCGGCGGACACGTCATTGACGGCGTCGGTCCCCGTGATGAAAAGTTGGCCATCGTCGGAAAGGTCGCGCTGTGAGAACGAAAGGAGTCATTTACCTGTGGCGGGTAGCCGTAAGGCTGTCCTGGTGAGGCTGGCCGATAGTCGCCCTGAGGCCGCTCTGAAGCGTACTCTTGTGGGTTGTACGGCCTATATTCGGACGTAGGCGGTGGAGGGAAGTAGGGCTCTCCCTGTCCTGGATGGGCCATGTCCCTGTTTTCGCTGTATTGGCCGTCCAAGTCGCTACTGCGCTGGTTATGTCTTCCTCGACTCAGACTCCTACTAGAACTGCGTCCCACGCTCTTTGCTCGTCTGCTGCGATCCTTCTTCCTGCGGTCGCGCTCGTACTCGCGGTCCGAGTCGTCGTAGGCGCTGTCGTCGGAATAGTCGTTTTGCCGGCTGCGGTCTCGTCTCGAGCTGCGCTTGCTGGAACGCTCTTCGCTGCGGTGTCGGTCTTTCTCTTTCTTATCGCGGGCGTCTTTTCTCTGCTTCTTCTCTGCAGGCGTGAAGAAACCACCGGGTATTTTCTCAAAGAACTTGTCGGGAATCTGCTCTGCGCCGTAGCCGATTGCTTTGAAGGCTAGGACTGACATAGTGCAACGGGGCGCACGCCAGAATCTTGATGTACTGAGGCTCGGTCGGTGACGTAAGGCTCAGCTCACTCTCGGCGCTGTGATTGGAGCGCAGTCAGACCCAACGAAAGCTCGAGGCGGACTAGATGAGGATAGCGTTTAGGTGTGCGGCAGTGAACGTCGTCCGGATATGCCTCCGAGGGGTGTGTAAGTAATGTGTGGTGTTTCAAAGTGTGTGGAAATGTAGAGAGAGCGCGCTGTGAATTGTAAGCTTCTCCAAAGTGAGACGGGATGAGGGCGCAAAGGTGTACGGGCGGTAGTGGCGACTGGCTTCTCACGCGCAAGCTGGGAAGGAAGCAATTATGTCCGTTTGGGCTCCTACGCTTAATCCTACGATAGTGATTTGACGCATCGTGCGACTGCGCTACGAGGTGCAAGAGGCATGACATCATGCTAACTTGCGACCTTGGACTTTGTCTTGCATGCGCCTCGCTTGGCTCTTATTGGAGCCGCATTTGCAGGGCTATCCACAGACATCAGCATTTGCCGGCAAGATTCTTCCTTGCGTAAAAAGCACATTGATGCAATTGCTGATGGCAAACGCTTCATGAATTTTGCGAGTACTCCAGTCGAGTCTGCCCGAGACACCAAGATGACGCGGGGTTGCCCTCGTGCCCACTTGCATAACCCTTCCCGAGAAGTTACCAGAGTACAGTGCCGAACCGGCCCTTCCTAGACATTAGTAGCGGTTGTGTAAGGTCTCGAAACAACCCTTGCTGAGGCGCCAACCTCTTTCAGGGCTCAACCCAGCCTTCCACCTATCGTGACTTTCTATGAGGTGCGTTGGCAAAAGCGTCAGCTTCCGTACCCCGAATCCCGGAAGTGCGATGACGCCATGTCAAGACTTCACCGCCTCACACCGCCATCATGAACATCGTCGGCTAAGGCGGATATGGGTTGTGCCGAGATTCTCATGTTTACGGCGTGGGCGCACTTTACACAAATCCCTCTATCAGGGAGATTGTGGGGTAAGGCATAGTCTGACTCGCATATTGTATTTGCTTCAACAATGGTGGCTGGCCGGCACGCAAGACAAACGTCATGTAAAAAAGCGGTAGATCTCCCTCGTCTGCCATGTCTGCGGCAAATGACACTCCAGTACGTGGCCTTGGGCGATCCTGTCAGATCGATGGTGGGAAAGTAGACATTACCATAGCTAGCTGAATGGGTATCAATGCATAGACCATCTCCGCACCTTTCTTGTGCCAAAGCCTTCAAAACAAGTGGCCAACCATACGTCCGTCATACCACCTTCATACCTCCGCACTCCCTGGTGTCGGGCTTCGGATCTCTCCTGAAGGCCTGCCAGCGCTGTCCGGTACCTCGACCATGTCATCGACCATTCCCAAGAATCGTTGTCTGTACTCGTCGCTCGTAGTCGTGATGCTCATGGGGCCATGGTCTTTTCCCCACTTGAGTGCATTAAATAACTTCACTAATCCAGTGAGAGTTTGTGCCTGGAGCGCGTCCTTGGCCCAGAAAAAGTCCAGCACGATGGCTCTGTAGACCCACTTGCCATCGCGCGAGACCACACCATTTCGCCATGAGGAGCCACAACCTGGCGGTGTAGGAACGTGATCCAAATCGGCCGGGTAACGCACTAGGAATAGCGAGTAGTCTACAGCATTTGCATTTTGGAGAATTTTGGAGTCGCAGGATAGTTGCGCGATTAGTTCTTCCTTCTGGTCGATGGTCACACGGACTTTGTCAGGAAAGTTATCGATGAGACGCTCCTTGACACTTTCTGGAGCAAGCCTGCCGCCAGCAACATCGCGTTCTGGGTAGAAGTAGTCGTTTGGTTTCAGGTCGTACGTTTCCCATTGATCTTGGTGGTGTTTGGCGCATGCAGTCTTTCCGTACAGTATGTTCTCCATGATTATGTGATGACTTGGTGCCGCACCCAGTGCTGCACCCAGTGTAGCTGTCGGAGAATAAAGCAGGTCTGTGATGCGAACGAGGAGGGAGTCCTCGTTGAGCTCCATGTGTTCGACATATGGTCCGAGTAGCCGGTCCCGGAAGAAGTTCTGCTCGAAGGCTCGGGGTAACGATTTGATGAGGTATTTGGAGTTTGGGGTCGTGAAGAATATCTACAAGAAATTAGCCTCAATATCATCCAAGGTGAAGCGCTATACATACTGAGCCAGAGTATCCAAGATCGCCGATTGATACCAGGTCTGTTCGCTTGTTCTTACTCGGACTTCGGAAGCTCTCCGTATATTCCTCTTCTTCGATCTGCCATGTTTCGTTTCGCAACTTGCTGAATAGCTTTGCGCGATACCGTGAAAGAGTAAGGCTGAAGATGGTGAAGAAGGCTATGATGCGCGCGAGCAATCCTGGACGCGTTTCATCTTCGTTTGGTGCAGGTCCGGATCGAAAAATGGCGCACAAAATCGATGTACTGATGAGCCGATCACGAAATCCCATTTTGATAATAGGAGAAGGTAGGGTTGTTGTCAAATCGTACCTGTACTTTGTGGACGCGTTAAGCTGCGAATTGTTGACGTGACGTCACCCACGCTAGCACATGCTAATTCGTGCCTGCCTGTGCACGAACTGTATCACTGTGTACACAACAACGCATCCCGCGGGACTTCATCATATCATCCATGTCGTCCACCAGGATATGCTTTGAATCGCCCTGGTGAGGAGTGTCCTTGATGTACTATTCACGGGTCGCCTCTGACAGCTCAGCAATGTTCACGCGAGAAACACCTTACTAACATGAACTCCGCGGATCACACATGCTTCGACATTATCCCAAAAGACCTCGCAGCCTCTTCCGCGAAAGTCCATTTGGGCGTGACTGAGACCAAGAGAAGGATGCTATGTCCCGAGGCCGCCCATCAACATCGATCGGGCGCATGCAAAGCTGACGTTGCCAATCATCGCAAGGACGTTTCACTGGTAGAAGCAGAAACGATAGATCTCAGCAAAGACGGCTCGTGGAGCTGACCAAGGACTGTCAATGCATTCGTGCTGACCTGCAGCTAGTTTTTAGTAGTGACAGTCTGCCGCGACATCGCTAATCGTGCCGTCTCCGGATGAATCCTCGACCTGTACGACAATCCGAATAGCCGTTAGCCGTGGCTTCAGCTGCTAAGCCATATCGAATACCATGGGGACATCTGATATTTCAATCTCGGCAATGTTCAAGGTTTAGGGCAAGCAACTCTAGACGAACAGCCAGCGAGCAACAATATTCCTGTCCGGCAGATCAATCTCGCATGCTTCAAATGGTCTGCCGCTTGCTCAGGCAGTAACCCCGAGACTAGGTCAGTTGCTGCATGCGTCTGAGTTCGGCATGACTTGCAGCATTGTAGATGCCGGCCAAGCTTTGTCCTCTTGCCACAGCCTACACTTGTCGCCCTACTAGACCATCTCGATGCTTTTTGTGAGCTGTCAGAATCGGCTGTCAAGCTCGCTTGGAGCATGCTAACCACCGGACGCCACGGTCTATGTAGCCTCCTTACGAAGCATGCTCGGCCACTGTGTCGTTTGGCCAGACGCGCCCGTCAAAGTGTTGGGTGGATGCCGAACCGATGGTCTGGCCTCAATGAAACAGGACGAGCTTGAAGCGATCTCCCGTGCGGCTCGCGATCCGCGTGGATGGCTCAGACCCTGGGCCCACTTTTGACGGGACGACAATCAAGTAGGTAGCACAACGAAAGCAAGAAGCAGCCGTAGCATGAGGAACGAACAACCACGTGGCGGAGACGAGCATCATGTTGTGCCATTTCTGGTGTCACCTTATGAGCTGTAACCATCGCAACTTCATCTCGCAGTGCCAAAGAGTGGATTCCTATATGGCTTCAATACCATTCGAACTATCGTATCTAGGGTCATCCTAGCATCTGCAGCTTGTGTTACTCCAGACCAGATAATCGATTATCGCGTTTTCCGCCTGCTACCCTGGACTTGACCCCAATGGATGATTTCCCGCCCCATAACCCTGGATCGTTTGTTCCAGCCCTCCCCAAGGGTTATCCAGATACAAGCTTCCAAGCTTACGAAGCGTGGCTAGCCATGCTCCTCTAGCTATTTCGAACACTTGCTGCATGGATGCGTTTGTCTCAGCGTTACACCGATGCACGTTAATCTACACGTGGACCTACTAAGCCGGAGACAAGGGGAAGTTTCCACGTTAGACTGTTGACGAGTAAATGTATAAGTGGGTGGCTTCGTCCAACGTGGCCAGTCGACAAACGCTTCTCGATCATTGAAACTTACCCTTGAATCTCATCTTCATCTGCCAACGGGGGCTGTTCTCAATTCAACGTCACCTTCAAGATTGCTGATCTTACATTCCTTGCGCTCTTCACAGCTCACCTCAGCGGATAATCAGCCATGGCATCAGCTGACGTGCAGCAACCGCCAGCCCAGGAAGCAGCACCTGCATTGCCAGACTACCTCACCAACCCGGATGCGGTTCTCGGTGACAAAGATGCAAAATGGCGATACGGGAGGGCTCCTGATTACTCCAAGACGCGAAGGATATTCGCAGAGAGTGAGTGAAGCGACCTGTCTTCGCTCTAGGGCTTCAAAATTGACTTGAAACAGCAAAGCAAAAGAATCATGAAGCCGGATCCCTCCCAGAACTCGTACAAAACCTTGTAAAGAACTGGGAAGTCGAAGCGTCGTTCAAGCCCAACCTCGACGACTGGCGAACCGTCGACCACGAGAACTATTCCTTCGCCATCAACGGCTCCGAGCCCCAGGGCGCGGAGAACATGCTCAAGGTACCCTTTCCCATACCCACCCACCTCGTCTACTTACCAACGAATACGGATAGGTCGGCACATACAACGCCATCATCGCGCCCAACGAATACTACGACCCCACGTACTCCGACTTCGCCTCATCGCACAAGACATTCAAACGCATGATGCCCACCTTCGCCTGGGAAGTCCTCGAAGTCTACAGCGGCCCACCCACCGTCGCGTTCCGTTGGCGCCACTGGGGCGTCATGAGGAACGACTACGTCGGCATCAACAACAAGGGCGAGAAAGTGACGGCCAAGGCGCACGGCGAGGCCATTGACATCGAGGGCGTCACCGTCGCGAGCGTCAATGCTAAGGTGCAGCTCCAAGCTGTTAGAACGTGGTTCGATCCGCTCGATATGTTCAGGCAGATTGCGCCGGATGGCGTAGTGCGGAAGGAGGATGTGCCCAAGGGTGCGAGGCCGGAGGATGTCGTTGAGCAGGCGCAGGTGGGGGTCAAAGTACCTGCGGAGCAGGAGTTGCCCGATGCTACGGTGCAGAGTAAGAAGGAGGTGCAGGAGACGATTAGGGAGATTGAGAGGAAAGTGGAGAATGGTGAGGCGCTGGGTATGCCGGTGGGACATCCGGAGGTGCAGGAGGGGGCGGGATGTCCAATGGGGTTTCGCTGAGTGTGGAAATGGAAGGTTGTGAGTGAAGGAGGAATGATACCATGTGAGATGAGATGAGTTCATGTCTCAGCGACCGCATTCTGGCGGATCCTTTGTTTTCGTCTGGACAGTATGTGCGCACACGGCCTTTTCTTCTCTATGCACATCTTTGGTAGCATGACAAGATATCGGACATTCTTACTGCAGAGAAGTGGCCTTGCATTTTGCAACTGCTATACTTGCGCTAGCCAGGTCACAGATGGTTCTTGCCTCGTTCTGCAGCTTTACATCCTCAGCTGCCCATGGCAAACTTTGACTAGGTATGGTTCGCGACTCCAAGGGAACCATCACGTGGACACCGTCCAGGTCAAGGTTCTCAGATCTTCGTGGGCATGTCGTGCATGTGCGAGGCGTGCAACCATGTGCCATCACGTCCGTGTCCACAAGTGAGGCTCCAATCGATCGCGAAGGTTCCTCACCTCGTCTCACCGTTGTCATTGTCATTGTCATCGAGCGCAAGCTTATTGGAGCAATCGGAGCTATTGTGCGGCCGCCCATGCACGACATTGCTGCCTACGCTTACATTTAGAGCCTCGTTCGATATCTGACATGCTCCATGATCCCTCGTCTTACCCCTCCACCCATGTGGACGATTTTGCTGCAAAGGGGTGGTAAGAAGCGGGCCTGGATGCCGGGCATTTGCTGACCAGTGTGGTTCAGTCTCATCATGACTGGAGTCGGGCCCAACGGCTATTCGCGCAACCAAGTTGTGATCGAAGCGGCCCATGCAGGATCGCGAACTTGTCGTCAAGCTCGTGTTCACAACGGCTTCGATCTCATCGCGACCCGCTCTGCTGCCTTGGTGGATTGCCGTCGTTGTTCAGCCTCGCGACTGGCTCGTGGCGCGCCCAACCACTTCAGGGTTGCAGATACCGTGCTCTGGTACTCCCAATCAAACCTTCCAGGCAGCAAGGGTGAGTCACTTCCTTTCATATCAATATCATCATGACCATGGCTCTGTCGCGTTTCATGCTAGCTACGCGCCAGGGACCTCTACGCGACACAAGCGTGGACACGGTGTCAGCAGACTGCGTGATCGCAGGTCACATTGGTCGCGCAGGGGTTTCAAGTCGTTGGGGCGATGTCGTAGTGTCTCTTCTGCCTGCGACAGAACGATAGCCCAGATGGAGACCACAGTCGGAGTTGCAATCTGCTCGAGTGACTCAGCCCTGGCCAAGCCCCTGGGTAGCTGGAGGCAATCGGCGCCGAGGCCCAAAGGGAGGGTTGCGCGTGACGTTGAGTCGTCAGCTGTCGCAGCTTGGCGCTTCTGGAAGCGCACTGGCGGCAAACTCTGTCTTGTGTCGCAAGAGGCGCAGGACTCGACGAAGCAGAAGGAAGCAAACTGGAGAATTTTCGGCGACACCTGCACTGCGCCGAGGGCTCAGCAGAGGGAAGGGTTGAGCTCGATCATCCCTGGGTCAGCGTCACGACGGCCAGACTGCGACAGGAAAAGCGCAGCGGAGATCAATGCTCTCCACGGTTGCATCCGAGGGTGGCAGACTCCGCTGCGGGCACAGTGACTGTGAGCTGGCACGAACGACTGCGAGCGGCGCTGGCGTCATGTCCGGCGGACACAGCACTGAGGGATTTGGATCAGGCTGCTTGCACGACAGCCGGCGCATCCAAATGAAATGTGTCGCGGGCTGGAGATGATGGAGGGGGGAAGATGAAGCCGTGCGCGGTACTAGCCGCTTCGAGGGGTCGTGGCTGCAGCGGGCCAATCAGGGCGCGCGTGTTGAGGGGAGGCGCGTGCTTGGCACCCAGCGCTTTGGAACCTTCATCAAAAGGACATTGAGGGCAGCTGAAAGCGAGGGAGCAACCTGGAAGAGGCCAGACTGGCAGTGCTGCGCCGGCGCGGGCGCGTTCGAGAGGAGCAAACACGCGCCAGGGCAGGTGTTCGCGCGCTACGAAGAAAGCAAAAGGAGACTCCGCAAGCTGCAGGGCCGACTGAACGGGTGTGCATGAGCGTTGGTTGCTAAAGTGCGTCTGTAACTCGCTGCGGCAGACACAGCGGCCGTGTTGGCTGCAAATGGCGGGCTGTGGCCTGGGATGCGCCATGAGTGCCTTCGCAGCGTCTCACCCTCGCTCCCCACATAAGACCGCTGCGAGATGGCTCATGGCCTTCACCACGACGCAGCGTCTGTAACGTGTAAAGCAAAGGGCCACGTTGCCACCTGATGACTGTGAAGATCTTGCGCGCAAACTTGGCCATGGCGAAAAAAGCCAGCATTCGCAGCCCGATGAGTCTTGCAGCGTGTGGCAAGAGGCAACGTGGTCCGTGCACAGACTTCCGCGCGATGACTGGACTGGGGGCTGTAGACAGCGGGCGAGTGCCTATTAATCGCCATGTCCGCCCAGCCTGTTCGCCATCACCAAAGCACAGCAGAAATGGACTTCACGATACCCTATAGCGCGCCCTGGGGCCTGATCTAGGTCACAAGCAGCTTCCACGTCTATTCACTGTCTGTTGCTATTTGCCATCCACTCTGTCGCCTACCGCAACCAAAACCTCTGCAATCCGTTCCGTCTTTGTCCAGGTAACAGCACCGCACGACCTCCGTCGCCGCCACACTGCCGCCTACGCCAAAGACTCATCCCCATAGTCTCCCGTCACCTATCTGACGAGAGGCGTATCTCTTAACACCTCCCCTGCCCGTACCTGCGTGGTTCTATCGACGTTCCATTTACCGCCCTCTCACCCTGCCGACCTCCCGACCGCCACTTCCCTAACACGTCAGACCTTCCATCTGCAAACACCTCAAATCGCACATGTCCCTCAACAGCCAATAATAATACAACAAACAAACAAACAACCGCCACTCTCCACTCTCCACTCTCCACATCGTTTGCGCGCTCGAGATACGAAGCTGCTTCAGCTTGGTGATACCACTCCGCGGTAGCCACCACCCTTGAACACTGAGTATATCAACGTCCACGATCAACATGCTCATCTCGGTCAACACTACCCCAGTCACTCGTCGCTCAGAAAACACCAAATCTTTCGGAAACAAGGCCTTCGTTCGAGGCTTCGCTTGCTAGACCCCCGCACTCACCCCGACCTTCCAGCCTTTGCGACAGTCCCATACTGTCGAGGAGCTGTATCTTCAGAGTGCTTGCGGACGATCTCTCTCCACAGTCTTGTTTCGGTGATTCTGCAGCTGACGGTGACTGGAGTTCCCTCCGGTGCGCACTTGGCAGCTATTCGACCACTTAGACCTGTTCGAAGACCCACCATCTGCGAATTCGTCGCAACCCTCATCTTCCATCGTATATCGCCGATATCGAAATCTACGCTCTTCGCCCGTTCAAGACCGCAATCTCACTTCGATCACACCACCGTCTCGTCCACGACCAGACCGCGCGATTGAAGGGTACATTCCGATCTAGACGCGACCGAGACACAAGAGATCGAGAATCTTCGAAATCATACGACAGAAGCCACGGGGTCACTTCCTCACGGTTTGTCTATCGGTAAACACTCGGTCACACCACGACCACCCGATCACGCTCTGCGTCATATCTCCTGGTCTACCTAGCGGTTAGCACTTCGGGACGTGACAACAAGCCACCACCAGTCCTTATCATCACATCTCCTTTGCAATCTTGCTTACTGTCACCTTTCTTTCAATATGAGCCTCGACATCTACCCCCACAACTTCGGTCTCTTGCCGGAGACCCACCCTTACGCCGCTACTCTTTCTTCTTCTGCCTCCTCCTCTACCTCTTCCGTCTTTTCGGACGCTGCATCACAAGCGTCGACCGCCAGTTCAACATCTCAACACTCCCAATGGGAGTCAGAGGAATGGAGCTCTCGGACTGGACCAGCTGGACCGACTACTGTCGACCCGGCCCACCTTTCCGTGCTCCAGCCAATCAGCAGAGTCAGCACCTTCCCCCAGTATCAGCCTTCTGCATGCCGCGAGACTGTTCAGGAGAGGTTGCCGTCCCTGCGTACAGAGTTCCTTGTGCCTGCGGAGCAGCGCCAACATCCACGACGATCGTCCACTACCATCAACCAACGAGGGCCCCCTCAATTGGTACGGCAGTGCGAACGCAAAGGTATCTTCGTGGACTGCCTTGTCGGTTAGTACACCCGCTTCCCCCGGACCCTGGTTCCGCCGCTGATTTGTTCCCCTTCAAGATTCTGCAACTCAAATGGTCGAGGTCATCTGGCAGCTCTCTGAGCCAAAGAGTCGTTGTGAGACACCTGCTGGACCACGAGTGCTTCCCCTCCGCACTTTCATCCAGGAGACGCTCAAGCGATCTCGCACCAGTTACTCTACCCTACAGGTTGCTCTGTACTACTTGATCCTCATCAAGCCTCATCTCCCCAAGCATGACTTCACCATGGCACAGCCAGAGGACGCTGCTCTGCGCGCACTGCAGTGTGGTCGCCGCATGTTCCTTGCGGCGCTCATACTGGCCTCAAAGTATTTGCAAGATCGCAACTACTCGGCTCGCGCATGGAGCAAGATCTCTGGGCTCAAGGTCTGTGAGATCAACACAAATGAGATGGCCTTCCTCGAGGCTGTCAACTGGAAGCTTCACATTACCGATCCTATTTGGGAGAAGTGGCAGGAAGTCGTTAACCGTCACACTCCTAGCAGGCCTCCTACATCACCCGGGGCTTCTCTCACCAATACTTGGAAGGATGTCATTCCCATGCTAACGCCCGAGTTGGAGATCATTGAGGTGCCTTCAAAGACGCCAGTCACTCCTGTCCGACCTGCTCTGAGGCCTCAGCTGAGCACCTCTCCCCTGCGTTACCCATCCATTGACGGATATGGATCTCAAGAGAGCACCCCAACTCCTTCCCGCTACCAGGTCCCTCGCTTCCTGGAACCGAAGCCTGATCTGCTTCCACCCACGCCATCTCTTCCTCGCATGGGTCACTTACCCACGCCGTCATTGACGCCACAGTCCTACACCAGCAACACTCCTGCAGCGAGTGCCATGGCTTACGGATCGCGCCGTCCATCGATGTGCTCAGCAATGCAGCAAGCACAGTGCTCTTCACTAGCACGCACTTGTGTTGACCAGTTCAACCCAAGCATCAGAAACGGTCTGGAGGCGTATCACTTCCCCAGCCGCCGCCCCTCCCTGGCTCCTTCAAACTCATCTCTGTCCTCCTCTCCAGAGTCAATGATCTCTGACAACTCTCGCTCTTCGCGTGCTTCGTCGATCTCGTCAGTCTCGTCTGCTGGTTGGGCGCCAAACCAAAGCCAGGCAAAGCTTGCCCGGTTGGCGACCTGCCGCAACGCGAGACTACCGTACCCGGCGTTGTCAAAATGCAAGGAGCAATACGAGTATGCGCCAAGCGAGCCCATGTCCTCGCCTGATCTAGAGAGCTTCCACATTGATGACATTGATGCGAAACCCATGGTCGAGAGCCCCACGGCGATGGCCACCCCGAGCCGTAAGCGGGGCAGGTCGTCTGTTGACCTTCAGCAGAACGTCCGCCACCTCCTTCACAGCACACGGTCCGCCTTCACTCTGCGAAGCAACCAGACTATCCTGCCTGATCGCTCAGTTGCACAGTCCTTCCTTTTGCCGTCGGATAGCCGGTCTGCGCGCAGTGAGCCCAAGGGACTTCAATCTCCCAAGCACATTGTACCCGACTTTTCTCGTCTGCCGATCCAGAAGGACTTTGGCAAGAAGCGAACGTGCTGCGGTACCGAGGCTGCGCAAGCTTTCCGCCCACGAGGCCCCGGCATGTGGGAGGGCATCCTCTAGCTTCGACGCACAACACTTTATCAACACTGAATGACCCCAAAGAGGGCACAGAAGAAGAAAACAAAAGGCGCAAAGACGCCTCCGCATACCATTACCACCCACACACACACACATCCTACACACCCGTGTATATTTCCTTCTCAACATCCGCCCACAAACCGCCCGTGTATTTTCACACCTGAAAGACTCAACAAAAGTCCGAAAGGAGACCTATGCTGCTTCAGCTCGTTATACCAAGTTACTCGGTGGCGTTCTCTATTCCGTTTGTTTTTAAACCTGTTGGCGTAATTGTTGGTCCGCGGCTCGACAGGGTCGTTACTCAAGTTTTTGACAAGCTTTTTGGAGATGCATAACAAATGGAAACAGGAGGAGTCGAAACGGATAACCCTTGATCACAGACCCGCCCGGGTATTTAGGGCGGGGTATCTGCTGACTGCTTTTTCAACGGAACGGTTAACTATGTACGTTTATTCGAGAGTGGAGGGACGCTATGAGGAGGGAGAGGCTACTGGCTTCGCTCCTGAGTAGTTAGTGGATGGAGATGATTAGGTAGTATGGAAGTGAGTTGATGATGCATAATTTTGCACTCTTTGCGCTGTGGTGATGAGTGGCTGTGATTTCGATCTGTGCTGCATTGCTAATGTTGTTGATATGACGTTGAAGCTAACATGCGCCGCAGATAATAAAACACCCCAGCATGCATACCTTTCCGCGATGGAGTTTACGATGGAAGATTCACCTTACTATCCAGTGAGTCCACTTTCCCAATGCCCTTACTCTTTTACATCCCTCCTCTCCCTGGCATGCGAATTCGTCTCGCGCAGAGGCTTCATATTTCCTCCCACCTTCGCCATCGAGACAACTCGCTTTGCCCCGCGCAGGAAATGAACGAGAACAAGGTCGGTAAAGCAAAGTCGTAAAACTTCACCGGTAGTGGTGGTAGTAGTCCTGTGCGTGAATCATGCTCGGCATTGAAATCGGAGCAGTGATCAGCACGGAGAGGTAAGGTAAGGTAAGGTGAGGAAATGGCACAATCAGGAGCAAGCAAGCAAGCAAGCAAGCAAGCAAGCAAGCAAGCAAGCAAGCAAGGTAACCCCCCTTCCCAGCAGAAATGAGTATTTTCTCCTTCAAGCTTTCTGGACGTTGCGTGAGTGCGGTTGTCTGCGTGGACTCAGAGCTGCGATGGGATCTGGTGGGGTGACTGGACTTGATTCAGGCATGGAGGTGGGTTTGCGTGCTGCGCAGAGATGGTAAGGTGCGAGGTAAAGAGGCGCAGAGTGGGGCGATATAGTAGAGCGCAAGATGTGTCACGTTTAGAGTGGTAGGAGGAAGTGAAGGCATTATTTTATTCTACCCAGGTATGAGAGGGGCAGGGCGCATAGTGCGCTCGATTTCGTGCATAAGTTGGCCTTGGACAAGGAGTCTTCGGGCGGATGCAGATGCAGGGCGCGCAGAACGCAGAATGTGGACACAGAATTGTCACGCGGGTATCAGGCGTGGCATGCTGTACAGCTACGGAGCACGCATATAGCAGGTACGCGCGTGCGTGAAGTATAAAAAGCAATTAGGGGCAGGGGCAGGTGATGTACAAGGGGGAGGCGGTGCAGTGCTGCTCGAGGTATGCAACGGACACCAGGGGAAGGTTGCAAAAGATTCGACAGTTTCAACGGCGACTGTGAACCTCACGGTGCTCCAGCGGTTCAACACCACTTCTCGCGTCGATTCAACTTGACCAAATTCGTATAGGTCATGCTATCAAAGATAGCAATCATAGGTGTTGCGATGTGTCTTGGTAGACAGTATCGCTACTTTCACCGTCATAATCATCCTCAGATCCGCTGCTTACTTCAATCACGTGCTGAGAAACGTTCATGATAACAGTGGCAGGCCGTCGAATACGAGGAGATAGAGGTTCGGTAGTCTCGACTACGTCGCTGTCGCTATCTTGGCTGCCGTCGAACAGACCGTCGAGCAAGTTCATATCGTGGAATGAGCTGTTCCGGTTACGCGACTGTTGAGGCCTAGATGCCCCTCCTGCCTGAGCGAATCGTGATGGCGTACAAGTAGTATTTCGAGCACGCCTAGGAGAATTGAATGACGCGCGCGGCTTCGATTGCGCATTCTGAAGGACTGCGCCCTTCTTTTCCAGAAGTTCATCCAGGTCCGAGAGGTCGTCCTCTGCCTCGATAAAGCCCTTGTCGAAGGCTTCGAGGGTCTTAGCGATGGTTCGGTAGAGGACTTCTGCCATGATGGGAGGGAACGCATTGCCGATTTGCTTAATAGCATCTCCCTGTCCACCAGTGAATCGGTAGCTAGGCGGGAAGCTCTGAAACAGGCTCAGTTCTCGAGGAGTATACTTCCGAAGACCGCTGAAGTGATACGACGCGTCACCCCCGCCGTTAGTCGTGATGCACCCTTTAAGGAACATTTGTGGGCTGTGCGGTTCTCTGGGGTTTCTGGTGGGCTTAGTTTGGTGATACTTGTCATTCGTTGGATGATTTGCGAGGCGCTCGATAGGGCGGAGAGCATCTTTGATGAAATGCCAAGGTTTCAAGCCACTACCCGGGGGTCCATGAGTGATTTTAGGGAAGGGTGGCAGAGGTGTACCGCGCCTTGCCGCAATGATAAGCAGTCGCTTTCGTGGCTGGACTAAACCGAACTCTGCAATGTTCAAGTTCCTATACCTAACATCATAGCCCGCTGCGCGAATGTCGTTGAGCAGCATGAGGAAGTTAGCTTTGTGCTGCTTACGCGACGAGAGACCAAATGTCTGCTCAAGCGTGGCAACGCGGGGCTTCAGCTTCTTCAGGGTCGGGCCAACGGTGTAGATGGCTTCGAGATTAGCCTGATCGTTGGGGCCATCGGTCGTACTGTAAGATGTCAGCGGTCAGTCCTAGTAGTGTAGAATCGTACTCACTGAGCAGGGCTAAAGTAACAACATGGAGGCGAGAGATGCAGGACATCTACTCTCAGTTCCTCAACAGTGGTACCTGGTGGTGGGAAATTGTGTGCATTGCATCGAAATGGGAGTGCACCCATGTGGTTACTCTGGTAGGCTTCGATAGCGTCGTCGTCAGCATCCAGGCCCCATCTGACCTGAAGGCCAGCCTGAAGCGCTCCCTGAGATGAGCCTCCTGCTCCACAGAACATGTCTCCGAACGTGTACTGACCCTGTTTAGTGGGAACCGGAGCTAGACGTTTCCTTGGCGTATTTGAGCTTGGGCGTGAACGTTTCTTGCCTAGGACAGGCTCAATCTCTCCTTCACTGTCATCTTCGTCCAATGCAATGCAGTCGAATCGAGACGCGCCGGGCCCTTGGCTCGGAGTAGCTTTTTCATTTATATCGGCCTCTCTGGCATACAGCTGTCGGATTGTGCCACTTGTGGGATTCGCACTCGTGCCCGTGGCCTTGAATTCCAGAATATTGAGCAACCGACAGACTAGGCGACCTCCGTGAAAGATTTGTTGCTTCATCTCTTTGTCGCTAAGGGAAACCGGGATATCGCGGGGAAGATCCTCTCTAAAGCTCCGGAGGGGATAGGGTTTGTTGGTGAGAACACAGTCCCGCAGGCGGAGAACCTCATCGACGGATATATCTTCCATGCCTGCGATCATAGGACATCGGGTGCCGTTCTCTTGAACAGCAATGACCATAGCAAGCTCATTCAGTTTCCCTAAAACTAGTTAGGATCGAGAGAGTAAGAACGAAGGGGGAGAGGAACTTGCACTCAAAAAGCTGTTGAAGATACTTCGTGCGCCGCAGCCGATATCCTCGCAGGCGGACCTCGTCTGTCTGAAGGTTCATGATGATATGCTTAACGCGAAGGAAATCCCCGGAGTGGTTTAAGTCCTCTTCATGTTTCCTGGTATCTTGGAGTTCCACCGTGTCACCGACAGCGATGGTACAAACCTTGCGGAGCCTGTACTTTGGAATTTCGGTGTCAGGCAATTGAATCGGCCTGTTTCTGAGTCGTGTAGTAGATCTGCCTTTCGCGTCTGGGCTAGATGTAGGAGCCGCCGATGGAGACTCTCGGGCGTAAACACCAGTGATTTGTAACTCAGAGTCCTCGGAGTCTGGCAGCCTTCTTCGACCAAATAGTTGCGCGTCGTGCAAGACGTGCTCACCATAGTCAACAAGCTCTAACTCATCTTCTGAGCTGTCTGGGGCATCCTTATCCTCGTCGTCGATAATGTACGGCCGTGCGAGTGACATTTTGTCTGAAGCGT
Organism: Parastagonospora avenae f. sp. tritici 18332-5; assembly: GCA_022559985.1. Taxonomy (NCBI): domain Eukaryota; kingdom Fungi; phylum Ascomycota; class Dothideomycetes; order Pleosporales; family Phaeosphaeriaceae; genus Parastagonospora; species Parastagonospora avenae. Next base: position 678,296 of record JAFJTR010000003.1, on the reverse strand, counting down.
CAGTATCGCGAGTTAGCAGGTGCAGTTTACAATCGGAGCTGCGAGAGCGGCTGTTAAGGACTCTTTGCTCACTTACCTGGTGCGCGCAATCACGCTGTCTCGGCGAGTTTGATGTATTACGCTCCAACAAAGGGAACAAGCGCGAGGCCGGGCGAGCTGGAAAGGCAGCGGACGTGCCAGAAGCTGCGGTGTACTGGTGAGAGAACAAAGGTGGGGAGAGATTGGTGGAGCAAGTCAGAAGACGCGCCAAGGCCCGATGTGCACCGTTTGCTCAGTCAGGCGTGGTGAAGGTGAAAGCCGTCGAGCTGAAGCGAGCGTAAAGCAACGTTCCGCGCACACACGCCATGATGCCGGGGACCACTAGAAGCGGTGTGCGGCACACAAAAGCTGTAGTGAAGGTAAGTACAAACGAATGAAACATATTGTTAGCGAAATGGAAGTGAAGAAGCCTGCATGGGGCAGCTGTTTGGGCGAGGATGTTAGTTTGGAATGAAGACGAAGGGTCATGAAGCTGTGGTTCAGGGCTGAAAAAGATGATTTGACAAAGAAGGAAGCAACCTCCACAGTGTGTCGGAAAGAGGAAGGGGCCTAGGGACTACACTCCACCCCCATATTTATACAAATGACGAGCCAAACCAGGCGCAGATGCTCGCTCATCGAATGGTCTTCTCGACGAAGTCCTTTTCTAACCGGCCGACCTCCTTCTTGAACGTCTCAATCTCCTTCCAGCAGTCTAGTGGCCGTCGGTCGTGTGTCCTCAAGCACGCAACGACTGCCTCCTTCGCCTTGCCGACTTCGGCATCAACCTGCTCCAGCTTCTTCCTATTGGCCAGCTTTTGCCTCAGCTGCTCGACCTCCTCGGTGACGCTGTTCCGGCTCATTTCCTTTTGCCGTTGCTTCTCGGCGAGGGTTGCTTTGGAGGAGGTGGCATCGGAGATCTTCTCGACGAGAGAGGGCTGGCTGGACTCGTCTGACTCGCCAGACAGGGTTTCGCTGTACTTGGTGAAGTTTTGGGCCTCTTGCTCGCGCAGCTTCTCGAGCTCGGCAGTCAGACGCTCCTGGTACTGGAGTTCTTGTTGTCGTGATCGCGTGGAGTCGGTCTGCGGGTTGCATCAGCGCCATTACTCCGTCAATTTATTCCGGGCCGTGTATGACGTACGAAAGTGTTCTTCTGTAGCGAGTCGACGAGTTCGTTGGAGAATTTGACCGGGTGTTCACTGCGCGCAAACTGATCAGCTCCTTCCTGTGATAGCGTCTTGTTGCGGCGCACACGTGCCATTGGCGAGGGGGAAGGGTACATACGGTGAGAAGACATGCTGCTTCACCTCGGAAGAGGGTTTGGAGTTTTCGGCGCCCATTGTTGTGTTGATGTGACGGCAGGATGCGGCGCGATGATGCTGTTGCTGCAAGAAGTCGGACCTCACGGCTTGGCCGACGAAATGGCGCTAAATCGGCTTGGGAAGCGATCGGCATGCGAGCGTTCGAGACACCACAAAGTTATCGCGACGTTGCTTCTCTGCGGAATGCAGTCACGCTCCTGCTATATATGCTGGAGATAAGACCAAAAGGAGGATTGTTGGCCGGAAACGAAAAGTCAGGAACGTCTTTCAGAATATAGCAAATCATCTCATACCACAGCACACTACGCCTCGACTCTTGCGGCTATCCACGAGCGAAGATGCAGTCGTCTATATCAAGCTGGCTGAAGAAGCCAGAGGCTGCCAAACCGAATGAGCTTGCGTTGAAGTCGCCCACAGTGGCGCCACCGACTGCCAAAAGGCCTCCCCCTCCTCCGAAGTCGACCTCAGCACCTCCACGCGTCCTGTCCTCCAGTACGCCTGTACCCAAGGCCATGGACAACTGGAACGACATACCTGACGACTTCTTACAAGCCCCGTCGCGGCCAAGATCCAAGAAGAGCCCCCGCTCGTCCAATGCAGTCACGCCACTTGCTACTTCGCGAGTCCCTACACCTGTCGCGCTTCCTAGCCCACAGCCCGCAATAACACAGCTGTTCGCTCTTCGTCCGTTACCGTCAAATGTTGAAATTGCGCCACTCACTGCCGAGCACCTCCCCGACTACAAGCGCCTCAATGCTCTTACGCTACCCGTCGCATACCCTGAGAGCTTTTACAAGGAAACCATGGCTGAGCCCAATCTGAGCATCACAATCGTCGCACTCTGGCACTCATCACCTTCACAGGCTAGTGGCAGTGATGTGGCAACCGAAGCACCGCGTCTCGTTGGCGCTATTCGCTGCCGTCTGCTTCCCTCTTCGCAGCTTTACATCTCCACGATTGGGATCCTCGCACCTTACCGGTCACACGGCATCGCCATGCACCTACTACAAGCCGTCGTCAAGAAAGCTGTCGATCTGCACAGCGTCCGATGTGTCACGGCGCATGTTTGGGAGGCAAACGACGAGGGCTTGGACTGGTACAAGAAGAGAAACTTTGAGATTCTCGACAAAGAGGAAGCGTACTACAGGAAGTTGAAGCCACAAGGCGCCCACCTGGTCAGGAAATGGATTGGTGTGGGCGACTTGTTGGGCGGCAATGTCGCGTGAAGAACGACTGCGGGTCTGTCTATGAGCTGAGTGACCCATCTCAGACTTGATCCAGCGTTGCTTTGTACGCTGCGCGGGCCGTATGAATACGTCGCTTGCCCCTACACCGATCCAAAACTACCACCCGAAGTTCTGGATGCTTCCAGCATGCCGTTCCTTTTGCTTCTACCCGTTTATCCGCACCCGGACGGTGGTCGACGGTATATTCGCTTGGCGAGGCTATATCACGAACAGGTCAAATGTCTGCAACTACGACGCATCGTTATATCGCTCAATACATTGTTCCCGCGGCCTACTGCAATAGTCTGACAGACATCGAACTATCGTTCGGTGACACGAACAAGGGTTCCGCATCCATACTGCCGAGAACAATCTGCGGATAAAGACAAGCTCATTGACCATGCAAGAGCACACAAGAATAGCATCAATATCTCGTTTGAGAGAGGCCGGTAAGCAGGTGGATTGGCCCTGCAATGCAGTCGTGACATGGCAAGCTACGAGCTACTGAGATGTCCCTGGTAGGAATGGGTTCTACTGTGCCAATATCACATCGCGTGGGAGTAACAAAGCATAAGACAGAACGTTCTATAGGCCTTCTCGTTTGCGGCTCAAACACTTCTCCTGGCAATCCTTCCGGCTTGCTGGCCTTGAAGCACGCTCCCCTATGCCTGCTGTATATGCTGGGTGGTCAGTCTGCCGGTAACGAAGCCGAAGCTCACCACGACCTGGACTACGGATGGAGCAGCACTCGCAGTACAATCTATGTCCACGCAGCCATTGATTCGGCGACTTCGTATCTGGCCTTGGCAATAGCCAGCTGCTAATCTATCACGACACCACTGAGGTTCAGACGTCGACCCGTCTACGTCTTCATCGACTATCCAATCATCGTGCGGGCGTAGGAATAGCGTAGCAAGACAGAAGATGTATAAGAAGTGGAGTGCTGCCCTCCTCATCAGCTCATCACATCAGTTCACGATTTGATCCCTCGCAACATCTCTTGACTGTGTTTGCAAGTCATCATGCAATTATTCGCGCTCTACGCCTTGCTCTCATCGCTCCTTGCTGTCTCTTTCGCAGTACGTATCCAAGTCTCAATAGCAGAAAGCTCGTATTAATCTTACCAGGCACCAGCACATGAACACGCCCTTGTGCCTCGTCAAACATACATCATAACATGTATCGGTGGTCGTTGTGACGATGGCTCAACCCCACAGCCCACAGCTAAGCCCACTTCATCAAAGAAGCCTGATCCGCCAAAGACGACAACGACAAAGGTAAGCCGCTGGCACTCATAGGTTTAAGTGTATGGTTAATAATATTCCTCCTTGCAGCCTACACCGATTAAGCCTTCATCGAAGGTTCCTGAACAACCTACCAAGACTACCACTGGTGAGGAAACTGGACCAAGCAGCACCAGGTGTCCGGTGCCGCTGTTCTACAAGTGCGGTGGCTGGGACTACGACAAGCCTTGGTCTGGGTGCACAGTTTGTGTAAAGGGAGCAAAGTGTGTGATGCAAAATGGTATGTTGATACGGACTCGTGCGACGTTTATGACAACGCTAATGTGGTACAGAATGGTACTACCAGTGTGTTGCAGATGATGGCTCGTGAGAGTGGCCCGCTAAAAGGCGAGAGCACAGCCAGGCACGATGAGAGAATGAGTTATACACTTCGAAGCAAGAATACGTATGACAAGAGGGCTTGAGTTTCAATCCACAGCCAGTATGGCCCAACAATTTTCTCATACTCAACTTTGCTTTCTGTCATCTTTTTGAGCGATTCCTCTGCTATTTCCATCTCAGTCATCACAGTCTTGGAATCTAGTCTTTGTCAACCATTACATTCGATGACGAATGCTGACTATGCCTGCGGAGTTTCAGCCGCATGTGCAGTGGGGCAGCAACCAGGAACCATTCGGAGCTACCCCACCAAACTAAACATTTATTTACGTGCGCGTAAGGACGTCATACATAGCTAAACTACGAGTTTCCGCTTTATGCCGTTGCCTTTTCTTAGACCTCTTCCTTTCTTCTAGTTTCCGAATCACCTGTTTGATCAATTGCTTTCACCTCTGCCAATCCACTTCCTTCACAATTTGACTACACTTCACTTCCCGCAATGCCCGATCCCCGCGTCTTCATAATCCGCCACGGCGAAACCGAATGGTCCCTCAACGGCCGGCACACAGGCACATCCGACATCCCCCTCACCGCCAACGGCGAGTCGCGCATCCGCGCCACAGGCAAAGCCCTCGTCGGCTCCGACCGCCTCATCGTCCCCAGCAACCTCGCACACATGTAATTTCCCCCTTCCCTCCCCTTCCCATCCCCCACACCCATCTCTGACGCTCACACAAGCTACGTCTCCCCGCGCACCCGCGCCCAAAAAACCCTCCAACTCCTCTCCCTCGGCTGCCGCGACCGCTTCCCCTGGGCCCCCGACGCTCCCGCGCCCCTCGACCCCCGCACAAACGCACACATGCAAGTCACCGAAGCTGTCCGCGAGTGGGACTACGGCGACTACGAGGGCCTGACGTCCGCTCAGATCCGGGCGTCGCGCAAGTCGCGCGGTCTCAATGAGGACTGGGACATTTGGCGCGACGGGTGCGAGGGTGGCGAGAGCCCCGAGGACGTCACGGCGCGCCTCGACGCGCTGATTGCGGAGCTGCGGGAGAATTTCCACAGGGACACGTTTGGGAAGGGGAAAGGTGGGCCGAATGATGTGTTGATCGTTGCGCATGGACATGTTTTGCGTGCATTTGCGGCAAGGTGGGTGGGGAAGCGGTTGGAGGAGAATCCGGGGTTGATACTCGAGGCGGGCGGGGTGGGTACGCTGAGTTATGAACATCATAGGATTGAGGAGCCGGCGATATTGCTGGGGGGCGCGTTTGTGGTGGATGTTGTGGAGAAGGAGGAGGCGTCGAAGAAGTGATAGGGTGGGCTGGAGGGAGTCAGTGGGTTGATTGGCGAGTGGGAGGCAGAGGGGAGGGGTATTTCCATAGGTCGGTTTCGGACTGAACGGTGGGAAGTGGTGATTTGTACGCCATTATAATGCTAGAGTGAGTTTATACCCCGGGGAGTCATCGTGGAGCCTGGAAAACTTCAGCATATCGACACTGACAGTGCGACTGATCAACGCGGATCATTACTGCAGCCATGGTAGCGCTCAGAAACGCTCAAGTCCGGGAAATCGACTCACATATAATGGCTGACACGCAGAAGTATTCAATTCGCGATCTAGGAGCCCGGAGGTCTTCATCACATCAACCATGGTACTGCGCTTGTTGCAATCCGATCATTATGCTTGTCTCAAAATCTGCCAGAGACACTCAAGTTGCGAAATCGACTCACATATGATGGCTGGCGCAGGCACGTCCCGGAGACACGATTGAAGAGCCTGTATAGCTCCAGTACAGTTTGACCAAGTAAGTAGTCAAGTCACGATTGAGGAGCCTGAACAGCTTCAGAGTACCAACGCGTTTCATTCATGTTACCAAGCTATCAATTATTTTACATGCATGCCCCCAACTCAGCTAAGCTACCGCAGTGCGCGGCATGATGCGCTGGTAGTCTGAGCTCTTTTGGCGAATCTTCTTCTCGAAATCCTCCTTGTTCTTCAGAAGCCAAAGTCCCATTTCACGCACCGCGAACGCGTTCATGAGCATATCGCGACCATGTTCTGGATCGCTCTTGAGAACAGCTTCCGCGAAATCGCTACAAAGGCTATCCAGACTCAATTGTGGCTTCGAAAGAGGGCCTTTAGCTGCCTTCTCGGCGACCTTGGCGATATCGACAGCGCGACCGTGGACCATTCGAAGGCAATCGAGGTCTGAACGCAAGTTGTGACCAAGAATGATGGTGTCTTTGTCCATGAACTTGAAAAGCGCGGAGCGCGCAGCAGACCAGCCCTTGAAGACCTTGTATCCCTGCTTACGAGCCTGCTCCATATCGTCCCAGCTGAACAAGCCAGTCTCATTGGAGCGCCAGTTCTTGACCCGGGCGGTTCCGTCAGTGCAGACGAGGTGGTTCATGAGGATGCGGCACGTAATAACGTCGACCGCGGCGATTTTGACGGCCTCCTCAAGGCCGCTGGCAAGTACGACTTTGCTACATGCAATAGCGACGACTCCAAGGCCAGGCCTGTTACGATCACGAGCGGGGGTCGGCTCGAACTCGGATGCTGGATACTGGAGCTGATAATCGGACTTGAAGGTATTTGGGGGCGGAAGGTACTCGCCCTGGAGGATCTTGGGCAGGTGGCACATGCCTTCGAACATGGGGGGGACCTCGGGCTGCTTGTCGACGCTTATGCGAATCCATTCGATGCCGCAGACGCTCATTTTGCCATCATTCTGAATGAAGATATCGGACTGGATCAGCAGGCGCAGAATCTTGCCTTGGATATGCTTGGCTTGTTCCATCTCGAAGACACCTCCAACGTGACGGACGGAATATCTTTCCTGGCGCGACGCTTGCATAGGCTGTTGTACGGGCAACTGGTTACGTGGTCGCTGAGGGGGAGGCATCTGCTGACCAGGAGGCGTACCGAACGCAGGGACAGGAGCAGGAGTGAAATGCTGGCCGGCTCTAGGAGCGGGAGGTGGCGGAGGTCGACCTCCTCGAGCACCTCCTCGAGCACCCCCACGACCACCTCGGGCAGGACCTGATGGAGGTGTGTGGAGAAGACCATCCTGTTTCATCTGTTCACGTGAACGCTGATTGAGCATCCAGGAGTCCTTCCCAGCCAGATCCAAGCCTCTGCCTCCGATACCGTGTGCATCGATTTTATGCTGCTTGAGGCCGGCTTCGGACAGGCAGGTCCTCACACAACCAGTGACCTTGCAGGGGAATGTAGCACTTGGACCAGCTTGCTGCGATGTGGCACGATCGTTGTTCGCCTGGCTTGCTGGTTGGCGAGCAGATGATACTTGAGGCTGGATGGCTTCAGAGGGCGATCGGGCAGAGACCTTGCTTGGAGCCGCATCCTTGGGCGGACCATGCTTGGTGACACACCACAGAGTGTGAGCAGTATGTTGGGCATACGATTTGAAGCGGGTTCGGCACTGTGCGCACCAAATATCGTCTGCACTCAGGTCAGACGGAGCTGTCACAGTGGTGTTGCCAGCAACTGCATCTTCTCCATCCGACGATGGATAGCCCAGAACCTCGCCCACCGGATTCTTCTTCGGTGCGTCCGTGTTGCGATTGGTCACGCGGCTCTTAGGCGGTGACTTGTGGTTGTGATCGGCACACGGTCCATCAGTTGAGAAGCTGCGATGGTTGTCGTGCTCTTGGCGGTTTTTGAATGTCTTCGCACACCGATCGCAAGTGACGGATGTAAGTGCGGGAGCCTTTGTAGCCGGCTTGCTGCCTCCACCTGTCGAAACTTGGGAGCATCCATACGGTGGTTTCTTGTGGACCTCCAGCAATCGAGGCGTCACGAAGCCCTGGCCACAGTTGTTGCACGTGAAACGAGGCTTGTCGTGGCCACTCTTTATCTTGTGGTCTTCCAGTGACAGGGAGTCCTCAAAGGGCCAACCGCATACGGCACAGTTGAGTGGAGCGGGTTTGTTGTCTGCATGGCCTCGCGTGTGGGCAGTGAGGTCACCTTTGGAGGTGAACCGCTGGTCACACATACCGCAGTGGTAGCCCGGAATGACCTGCTTTCCTGACATGAGCTTGACGGCGGGATGGTCTGTGTCGAGTGGGGTGCGTGTTGTTGTGTGGCTTGGTCGTGTTTGCGAGGTGAGGGCAGCGACGACGAGGGCAGCGACGACGGGGGCACGGACTGCAGGCGTTCCGATATCACGTGGGCACTGGAAGCTTCCATGAGCCGATCGCATAGCCTGGAGGTCTTCGCGGCATTCAATTGCTTGAGCATATCTATCAGTGACTCACGTCGCAGCTGGGGAAGTTCTCACCTGGTGTCAGCCTACCTGGGTCAATTGCAACACTAACATAGCGTGCGAGATCGCATTGAAGACTTCCAAGGTAAGCAATCATGTGTCTGGGACTCTCAAGTGGTTAGCTCTTCAATCATTAGCCAGGCTGATTGCCTTCACGATACTCAGAACCTAGCTTTTCCTCTCAATACCGATCTCGGTGAAAGAAGCCATCATCCAATAACAGCGTCCGAAGCTTCGTTGTCATGGGCGGATTGCGCATGCCGAGTGCCTTCAGTGACCTATCAGTGCTGCAAGATAGGCATAGACGAGTCGAGTAAGAGAAGGAACGCGAACACTTCTACGAATGCAGATCTCACGGAGTGTGCATGTGATGAGCTATTGCATGTATTACCTATGCAGAAAGGATTGTAAAGTTCAAGTTCAAGCTCAAGTCCAAGCTTTTATCATTGACAGCAGATCGTCCACCCCGGATATCTTCGGTGCATTATGGCGGCCCATAACGCCAGAATGCAGTTCGGTATGTATTGTAAGATGTGAAGAGTTAAGTTATCATGACTTCGCAAGTCATATACGACTGTAGGAGAATGTGAATGCAACGCCGGCACTGAGTTGGAAAAATTCCTGACTACCTCTGGTATGTCGGCAGAGTCGTTGTGTTGAGATAGCCTGGAGGTCCTCGCAGTATCATCACCTCAGAAATAGAAGAATGGCCCACAGCAATCATTTGAAGGGAGCGTCTGCTCTGGATGTCTCGCAGTTTGCACTTCTCGTCGAGAGTGACTGGTGAATGTAACTACATGTCCCTGTCAGCTCGCATCAAATGCGCCCAGAGCATTCCAAGAAGTTTTGCGTTGGTATGTCCTGGGTATCTTCCCTACCCTGAATCATGCTAGTTGCGCTTTCAGTCGGATTGATTGACATACATTTGTCGGACGACATGGTTCTTTTCTCTGCGGTGCTTGCACCAGGCGAATCAAGATCTTTGAATATTGCTCTCGTGTGTTTAGCTATCCTGGATGCCCTCATGGCTTTGTGGCGTCCTTTCGGTCTTGTGGCTGAGTTGGCGAATTTCTGTCCACTAAGCGGGAATGAGAGAGTTATTTCATGGCCTCAAATTTCAACCATGGTACACACCACGCTCTAGTGCCTCTTGATGTTTCAAAATCTACAAGCACCCCGTACTTTTTTATCACGTTTGTATACTGCCACCACAACTCTCATCCCTTTCTCGGGATTTCAAGATACAAATATGCCTACTCCACCCCCATCCTACACGCGCATCCCTCTTGAGCAGCGCAAATATACGTCCATCGAGACCGAGGCTCGCTTGCGTCGCTTTCTGATCGACTCGGTGGTATATGCATACAAGGTCGACACCGACGCCCTTTTCAAAGCCTTGCCTTCTGGCATGGCGACTGCACTTTCGGCAAGTGACCGCGATGACTTTCTAGAACTTGCAGAAATTATCAACGATGCTTCTAACAACGTGGTCAGGAATCAGATCAGCCTGATCAGTCTTGACACAATTTCAAACATCTCGGACCACGCCATCGTTCCGAGCAGAAAGCTCGGTGTCGATCCGAGTTGCATCCTATGTCTTTTGCGAATGTTCTCCCAGCATCAAGGCATCTATCGACACAAAGTTGGGTTCTACATCGGACAATACCGGATAATACCGGATAATTCCTTTCGTGGGACGATATAGAAAGGTTCGAGAAGATCTGGAGGTAATTGTCTCGCGCATTGTTTCAGATGACTTGATGGTGTCTCGAATCGCCCCAAATGGAGAGACCCGCCTAGTCCAAGGGAATGCTATCGCACAATTCTCGAAGAAGTATTGGCCTCGCAAGAAAGGTGATGCACCTTGAGCAGCTGGATTCATAACTAATAAAGGAGCAAACGCTTTTCTGGACAGCATCTAGTGTCAGTTGAAGGGAACGTTGTACTTCCTGTTAACTTGAGCCGAGATGGTTTATACTGTGCGGATGGAAACCTTGTATACTAGAGACCGGAGAAGTTTTCAGTTACTCCTTTTCATTCGTAAACAATGAACACGGCAATGCAAGATTTAACACAAAGTAAATTGTTATTAGCATCGATGGAGTCTTCTCTGACTACTGCCGCGTATCATTCACATGCAAGTCTTCCTTTCCACTCTCCATCAACCTCGCGATCGTGACTGCCTCCCTCAGCGCCCGTCCCAGATGGCCTCTAACACCCGCCTCTTCCAATACCATCAACCCGCCAATCGTGCAACCTTCCGAACTTGTCCCCTGATCTTTCAATAACCCAGGATGCACACCACTCTGCAACATCTCCGCGCTACCCCTCATACTCTGATAAATTTGCGCTTGCGCCATCGGCCTCGGCAGTCCCACTGCAACCGCCGCATCAATCAGCGCGTCGCAAATCACAGCCCAGAACGCGGGCGTTGAGCCGCCCACAGCAGTCGTGGCATTCATCAGGCGAGGAGCTATATGTACTGCTTTTCCGACTTGGGAGAATATGGCGTCGGCAATCTCCATGTGTTCTGGGGGAAAGTCTGGAGCTGGATCTTCGATCGCGGTAAGGGATTGGGATACTTGTGCGCACACGTTGGGAAGCGTACGAAGGACCCATGTCCGGTCTTTTTCATTTGACGAGTTGGCAGAGACGAGTGCTTCGAGATTTTCTCGCGACCAGCCGGCTGCGACGCTGATAATGAGTTTCCCTTTGAGCGCTGCGACGATGCCGTCTTGCTTGAGTGTGGCTTCAATGGTGGAAGGGTCGACGCCGAGAATGACGATGTCGGAGTCCTGGATGGCTTTGACATTGTTGCCTCGTGAAATAAGTACTTTTCCGGACTCTTTGTGCTTGGAGAATAGTGATGATAGCTTTTGCTCTGACGATTCACTGTGGACACAGGCAATGTATTTGGAGAAGTGTGCTTTCGAGTCCTCTGGTGATTCCAACAGACTTTTCAGAATTGGTGTCCCAAGGTTTCCTGTTGACCATCAGCCACTGAAGTGTTCAAGCAAGGGGTATAACATACCGCAACCTAGAATGCAAAGTGCTCTTCCAGCCATAGTTCGTGATGTACTTGTGATTCACGCAGAGTATGTATAAGATCACGCGGTTGTTCCCTCTCCGATAAGTGTCCGGAACAAGATCACTCCAAGAAATGTTCATATGTATGATAACGCTGAGCTTTCGACTATTCCGAGAGATTCTAAGCTAACCTCCACACCGAAAGCGTACGTCGGTAGTACTACCGGTACGATTGAGTCATGATTGGTTCGTTCACAGCGACTTCGCTGATGCCCCTCTTTACTGCATTAAGGCGCATCCATGAAGAGGCAATACCGACTCTAGCCGAAGATCTGTGGGGCGCTACATCAGCGAAATAGGAAATGACACAACCTGACAGAAGCCGGAGATGTGAAGAGATGAAGTTGTTTGGAGTATATCGGACAGTCTCAATGTTGGAAGTTGGTTCAGTATGCGACAATGGCTCATCATGCAGAGAATGGCGACTTCATCCTCCTCCAAGTCTCCTTCCTCAAAGCTGCAAACTCTTCCTTGGTCCTGAGTACCGCATCACGATTCTCCACTGCCCTCCTCAGCAAGTACCCAATGCACTCGCCCATCGTGCCCCAAGTTGAGCACTTCAGCACTTCAGGAGGATTCTGGTTTTCGTCTCTCTCCGCCAACAGCGAAAAGCTGACTTCGTCGCTCATACCATGCAATTGACCGAAAGCGACTGGAACAGTGGGAAGACCTGCTTCGATCCTCTGCTGGCGCAATGTATGCGCTGAAAGTACGCTGTCACGGTTGTGGCTCGCGAGGAAGAGATTGAGCGATGGGAATGGCTTTGCGTTTGTCCCTTCAGCGACAAAGTCGCCAAAGTGCTGGCGTATGGCGCCTTGTGCAATGCCATTATATGCATCGTCAGTGTCTTGCTTCGTGTCGTGTATCAAGGAACGGTCATCGGAGAGGATATATGCACCACGAACAAGCTTCAAGCCAAGGGTGAACCCTTGTCTTTGCGCCTCTGCCATGTGTTCAGCGACGCTTGCCGGTGTAGCTTTCAGATATGCTTGGTAAGTGTTGTAGACGACCGCTTTCCCATCGGTGTTGAACTTTCGCATGAGCTCCAGTGCGGTACGTGCGATGCCATCTTGCCAGCGTTGAGACTCTGCATCGACGATGATTTGGATGCCGCGTTTTTTGCACTTTACTGCAATGTCATCGAGTGCGTCCATCATTTGCTGCGGTGCAAGTTCACCTTTGGCAAAAGCTTCGACAACTGTAGGGCCACCTCCAGTGGTTCTGAATGTCTTGTTAGCGTATACGATAGACAGTATTAATTTTGCAAACGTTCAAAGAAGGTAGGCTTACTTTATAGCCAGTATGTCGCCCTCTGAGATCAAGTTCATCGTGTTGAGCGTACCCACTCGCCATGATTCAATGTCGGCATCTTGAGTAACTGCCGCTTGCACTCCATCACGGTTCTCCGAAGCATTGCCATGGTGGTTTGCACAATATGACTTCGTATCGAAGACTGCCTCTCTTGCAAAAGTCAAGATTACTCCTTTGAATCCTAGGCTTTTCAATTGCTGCACGCACGCTCTCGTTTCTTTCTCCGTCTCCCCGGCACAGAATTGATTGTATAATGCCCGCTTCAAGATGGCCTTTAGAACAGGATTTCGATCAACGTTGAAGAGAAAGCTTCGGTTGGGTTGTGCGAAGAAGGAGAGTAACTGTAGAGACGGTAGGAGAAGGAACTTGTTTGAGGAGACTGCGGCAATGAAGAGTGACCGTAGAAGCATGTGTGTTGGCACGACGGATAATGGATGCTCGGCAAGTCTTGCCTTCTTCCCTTCTGTGGTGCCCGCTTGGGTTATGATACTGTGGTTCCTATCCCGTGGCACTGCCGTTGTTGAGCTGGTCCTGAATCCAAATGTCCTTATGCTACCACCCAATTCCCTCTGCGTTGTGATCGCACATCGTAATGATAAGCCGCCGAATCGCGGCTGAATCATGATTCTCGGAAACCTATTAGAAATGAATTCGTCAGGGTGTCTGTGTGATTTAAGCTGAACAAAGAGAGAATGCTTCTGCAGAGGTTCGAAGCTGATGGCACAAAGACGATGGCGTGCCGTCACAATATACACTCAAAGCAGTCTAACTCCCCTTATCTCCATCATACACTATCTCGTAGCTCACGACCCCGCTCCGTGCTCTCGAACATTGTTACCCCACGTCTCTCGTGACCTTCGCTTGCTCATACCGTAGCTCGGCCTTACCCAGGTCCTACCCAATCCGAGAGTTCGTATCATTTCTAGCACGAGACGCGTACTGCACCATGTGGCAACGTGATAAGCAATGATCAAGAAATGGCGTTGGTTGGTTTACAACACGATGGAGTGACGAACAGCTGCACGCTGGAATGAGGATGGTGCGGGGTTGAGCGGCTTCGGTCGGGCCAATTGTACACATGAAGTCATGCCGAATATGGAATTGCACAAAGTAAGGTGCATTGTGCCATCAGATACGAAGCAATGTGTCTTGTTTCAACTTGCTGGAAGTGCTAAAGGCAGTTGAGTGAAGGAATAAAACGATAAGCGGTTCTAATATAGTGGTAAACATAATCGAGATGTCAATCTCATCCCGACCGCATTGTGATTGCACCCGGACCTGACCGTGCTTCCCTTCCGCTAGCGATAAAGACCACATCACGAAGTATGCCGGTACTTACCTAAATCGGTAGGTTTGAACGACGGGATGGTTACCGCTAATGTTGCATGAGAGTCGGAGCATTGCAACCACTCGGATGGAGGAGCTACACTGTTAGCGTCCGCTGCCTTTCCTCGTTTAGCATGACTCGAAACGTTCCGAATTCCGATGCCATTCGGAACGCAGTGAATGTGGGGATCGACTTTTGACAGCTTCGCTTTGCACTGAAATAGAAAGGTGTGCTACCTCTCTATGTTATTGGAACCAGAACATTTTACCCCAACTCTGCGTTTTAGACATTCAACAAAGTCGTCACCTACCTATTCATACCATACTCCCTAGCGATGGCAATCTCCAAGAGTGATCCGATCGCCATTATTGGCGCAGGAGCGTTTGGTCTTTCAACTGCTTTGGAGCTCTCAAATCAAGGCTACTCTAACATAACAGTATTTGAGAAAGATCAGGAGATTCCGTCACGATGGTCAGCCGCGAATGATCTTAATAAGATTATGCGAGTTGAGTATGAGGACGACTTCTACACCAACCTGGCCATTGTATGGTTCCTATAGCAATGAACTAGTGATACATTCGGGCATTTCATTGACGTATCACACAGGAAGCAGCACATGCCTGGCAAACCCCTCTCTATGCGCCATATTTTCACCGAGTCGGTTACCTCAACTGCGCGACCGCGACTTCGCCACAAAAAGCGGTAGATACTATGAAGCGATTTCATGCCGCTGCCGCAAGACATCCGGAGACAAGAGCTTACACCGATACCATCAGCGGACCGGAAGACATCAAGTCATTCTGCTGGCAATTCAAAGGCGGTGAACTGCCTGGCTGGAGAGGATATCTGTGCCGGTACGATGGATACGTTCATTCCGCAAACGCCTTGCGTAGAATATATCGAGAGGCGCAGTCTAGAGGTATACGGTTCTTCTTGGGCGAAATAGTTGGCGCCATCCAAGAAATTGTCTACGAAGGAGATGGGTCCAGTCGGAAGAGCGTCGGCGTTAGAACAAATGCTGGCAAATTTCACGCCGCGTCACTCGTCATTGTAGCCGTGGGAGCTGCAGCCTCAAGGATCGTCCCAGAAATAGGCACCGAGGTTTCGGCGAAGTCTTGGTCCGTAGCACATGTTCGACTCTCAGACGAAGAAACATCGGCACTACGAGGTATTCCGGTAACGTACGCGCGCGACTTTGGCTTTCTTTTCGAGCCAGACCCAAAGACGAATCTTTTGAAGCTGTGTCCTATGGGCGGCGGTTACATCAACACGAACCCGTCGACTAGGGTATCGGAAGCCCCGACGGGGTTGATTCGTGGCTTCGTGCCAGCTGAGGATGAAAGGAAAATGCGTGAGCTGCTCCGCCAGACTCTCCCGTATCTAGCAGACAGACCACTGGTGGAAAAGTCGCTATGCTGGTTTGCAGATACCGCAGATTCCGAACTCATTATCGATTACGTGCCGCAGACGGCTTCTTCGGTCATTCTGTTGTCGGGCGATTCCGGACAGGGTTTCAAGATGTTTCCCATCTTTGGGCGCTGGGTGATTGATTTGCTCAATGAGTCAGCCAATGTTCAAAGTATTGCGCGATGGCGTTGGAGAGTACCAAAGGCGAAAGCAAAGGGGGGAAGCGATGATGTGAGCTGGAGGATAGGCGACGTGAAAGAGCTGCGGGACATCCAAGAGAGCTCGCCAGTGCCGGCAAAGTTGTGAAATGCGTGTAAAATCTCTGTAGCAAGCGGTATTGGCGGCCTGGCTATAATTGATGATTAAGCCAATGCACTGTTAGTAATGAACTCCGTTGTAATAGTCGTCCGGCATTGTGAAAGAAAGCTAGGACTTGCGCTGCTGTCAGATCGTGTAAAAGCTACTCCCACCATTACTGAACTAGGTTGTCGCGGAGTCATGGAACCGTCATGCATCATGAGATTACGCATAGCGAAGGCGATCTGGCTAGGCATCGAAGACGTTGAAATAAGAACAAACATGGCGCAGCTGAAAAGAAGGATCAGCGCCTTACTTCAGCCAATTGCCAGCGACAACGACACACCACCTCATCTTCAGCCACGTCAGAATATCCGATAGGTCATAAAGCGTCTGTATTCATGTAATCGTTACCCGAAAATCGTCTGATCATTATTTACGTGCCCCCGCAGGCTCAATCTAAAACGTAAACGTCATCAGCGCCGGGTTCAAGACAATCGGCAACAACAAGTGACTAGACCAAACAATGCACATTGGGAAAATCGCCGTGAAGTCCGTGACCCGCCAGCCAAAGGGGATGAATTCTCCGAGCGCCAGTATCGCCACACCAGCAATGGCAATCGTGCTCATGGCGAAGGAATATTTGAAGCGCTTGAGGACGCGCGGCACCTCGATGAAGAAGTTGCTGAACTCGGCTTCTTTGGCAGTCGCGCCCCATTGCATGTTGTATTCAAACATGTGTGCGAGGAGCGCAGAGGATACGTGGAGAGATAGCCCGCCGAGGAAGATGGCGAGCATGAGGATCCATTTGAAATTTTCGAAGAGCGAGGAGAAGAAGGTGTGGGTACCGAGGCGGTAGCGTAGGACAGCGAGGGAGATGTTGCCGAGACCGGCGAAGATGACGACGAGGGCGAACCTGCGGCTTGTGTCAGTGGTGATTGGGGAGGTGATGAGAGTGGAGACTTACCAGACTTTCCACGAGTCGATGTAGTACTTGTCAATGTACCCGTTGTACCATCCGATAGCGAAGTAGTTGGCGGTTGTCATAATCCATGCTGCGCCGATGGCGTAGTATGTACCAATGTACGAGATAATAGTGACCTTGCTTGTGAAGCGAATGTTGGAGAACAAGAACTTGCGGAAAAGTGGTGTAAAAGGGCCTCTGATGAACCAAAATCTGAGTGGGTGAAACAGCAGCTCGTTGCATCCATACGCATACTTCTCCCAGCGAGCAAGTTCATCGTAGACGGTGAGCGAGACACCTTCTTTGAAGCCGTCGCCGGCCCAGGTTGCCATGCGGATGATGTACCCATTTACCTGCAGGCGCAGAGACATGTCAAAATCTTCGGAGACATGGGATTCAGACCAGAACTTTTCGTAACTATCTTCGTCAAAGTAGGAGACCTCTTGGATCGCAGACCAACGCAGAATTGCGTTGTGGCCGACAAATGGTGCCACATCGCCGTTTGAGACTGTGTATGAGATGGCCGTGTAGATAAGGTTCGTGAAGAAAGTGATACTGGTCTCGGTCAACTTCTGTTCAGGGACTGAGATCTGTTGCGCGACTTACCCGTTCTCGAAGTAGGTATGCACAACTTGCATGACGCCGGATGAGAATTGCATGATGCCAACTTCGGGACTTTGCTCCATCTCACTGGCAGCGTCAAGAAGGCAGTCAGATGGAACACGAGTGTCCGAATCTACCAAAAGGATGTAGTCACCGACACGAATGTTACCATCGGCCCAGGCTCTGCCATTTTCCTGGAGTACTTCTTTGAGACAACGGTCGTACTCTCTAGCCTCATCATTCGACGTCCATGTCTCCTCACGCTCTATCACTGCTAGCTTTTCCTCGACGTTGTTACTCAGCATGAGTCCGTAGTTCATGTTACTTGCTTTCTTGAACTTTCCTCGTCGTAGGAAGCCATCTTCGCCATGTCTTGGGCGAGCAGTCCAACCAATGCCATTATCATGATAGAAATTGATGCGTGCCTCTCGCTCATCTTCGGTCATGAGTTGCATGCCGTCATCGTTGATGAAGATATTCGCAGAACCCCCTTGTAGCTCATACGTTGATATTGCCTGTTTCAGAGACCGCACAGTCGGTACGATAACAGATACCAGGCCCTCTTTATATACGGGACATTGTATGGTG
This sequence comes from Parastagonospora avenae f. sp. tritici 18332-5, assembly GCA_022559985.1. Lineage (NCBI taxonomy): Eukaryota > Fungi > Ascomycota > Dothideomycetes > Pleosporales > Phaeosphaeriaceae > Parastagonospora > Parastagonospora avenae. The sequence goes on along the minus strand of JAFJTR010000003.1, from coordinate 660,238 downwards.
ACATGAGGAAGTATTCCGGTGATACGACGCGGCAGGATGGCTGAGAAATACTTCGAATTGGTTTGCATCTGACGGATGGGCCCAAACAATTGCGAAAGATCGGTGATGATGACCTGGGAAAAGAACTACGCAATCATTAGAGTAAGAATTATCAATCGGATAGGCAGATCTTACCAGGGAAAAGAAGATTAGAACTGGCGTCATTAGAACGAAAGCAACGCGCACGTAGCTTTTATCAACGAGGACTTGAAAAGCGATCTGCTTGTATCCAAACCCTAGCATCACCGTAATCAGTATGATTGTGGCTGCGACTTGTATCGCGTTGATTATGTTGGTCGATCGTCGTTCCGGTACCGCTTCACCGACTTCCACATCGACCTCTCCCTCGATCACTGCGGGAGCTTTCTCAGTATCGGAAGCCTGCTCAGCTTCAGTAGGCTCACCCGACTGCCAAACCAAGTTCATCAGTTCGTTCTCGATTGCAGTCGCTCGCTCGACAACTTTGGTTGGATCGTCGTCCCACACAATTAGAAGTGATTCTGCAGCTAGAAACGCAGCACATTGATTCTTTCGCGCTTTGGGGAGATCATCAACACATGGAAGCACCTGAATACGGAGGCCGTTGCCCAACGGAACATCAGTCGCCCCTGGTGACCATTCGATGAAGGTCTGGATAACTCGCGAATTGACCGTCAACGCAACCTAAAATTTGGTCAGATTCAGATTTACAGTCACGACATGGCCGGAAGATACCTGGAGGTTCAAGCGCGCACAATAATCGGCAAGGGCCGATTCCGCCAAAGTTGGTGGACAAGTTGTGTAGATACCACGTGATTTGCGCAAAAGCACACCTTCAATATCACCGCTCGCATCGTTGAGCCAAAGTCGTCCTAACATGAAGTGTGAGCGCAAGCACCGCATCGAAGAATCACAAGGTCCAACTTACTGCATTGTTGCTGAAATAAATGGTTTACCATGGCCTCGTACTTCAAGTCCTTCAGCATAGAAGATCGCATGGATGTAGATGAATTTCTTCTCGAAGTGAATGCTGAATTCGCAGCACTGCGCTGTGCTGAAGAGCTTTCTGGAGCCCATGGTGATGGTGGAGGAGGTAGTTCCTCTCTGATTGAGGAAGGTTTGCTTCGCCCAAAGCCGAATATCTTCGATCCGACACTTGAGCTTGCCGGAGTACCAGATGCAGGTTTCTCCCCCTGCTCCTGCTTCTTGGTGAACAGGCCCATGTTGCTTTTCCAATCACGGCAACAATTTATTGGGAAAGCGATTGTAAAGTCCAAGAGCCAATAGGGGTATTGGCACTGAAACGATTGACAATGCGAATATGAACGAGAGTCAAGAGTGAAGCGACGAAGTAGAGGTCAGAAAAAAAAGAGTCCAAAGCGGCATATGAGGTAGGGCTCTACCGGCGGCACCGTATTTCTTCCGAACGGGTGGCAACCATGCGACAATCCACGCGAGAATGCACTGACAAGATACACCCGTGTCACCGGTGGCATGCCAACCTGAACGTGGTATCAGCATCGAATTCCCGCGCCTTCGCTTAGAACCAGCTGAGCGAAGTTCTATCATCAGCATCTAGATCCTCGGTCGCACCGGTGGTGGAGCTTGAGGCACTTCGTAGGCCGGTCCTTGTGTTGCTTCGTTGAGGTAGTGGCGCGCTTCAGCGACCCTGCCAAGCTATGAATGTGAAGATGACTGCAGTTCGGACAGTCAGGTAGGGCTTCCGGTGACTTCCAGCCCGTGTACACGTAGTGAATACGCATTTGTGCCTAATGGAGTATGCGACTACCCATGCGCTACTCTGGAAACGCCTAGATTGGCCAATTGACTGTTGTGGTGAGCTTCGCCGCCATATCCATGTCGATTCGATACATGTCGCAGCTGGCAGTTATTATCAGAATAACGCGCATATACATGCACTCAACGTGTTTCTAGACTTCATAAGGCAGCCACCGCTACACACGGGCTGAGCGTTGCCGTTGATTAAGACCAATCAGTCCCACTCTGGGTCAAAGTCTCACAAAGTAACGACATACGATAAACAGGCTGCGGCTGAGGACCAGCTCTTCGCTGAAGAAGGACTAGGTTCGGCTTAATGGACCGCGGTAAAACTGTTAGCAGTTGACATAGATTGTAGAAACGTCGAGAAGGCGCATTGTCGACGGCTGACGCGAACCTGTCTGCATGAATTCTGCATAGCTATGCATGCTACGCTTGTAGTACTTCCTTTGAAAAGTGAGCCTTTCCCAAAGCGTGCCGTCCAGTCAAGCGACAAGGTCCAACCTCCCGCAGCCCAGTAGTATTCGAGATTCGTGCTACAGCATCAGGTTTCACATCCATTTACGGCAGGCGTCTATCCCATATCAGAGACCTGCCTTATGGTACCGAGAGCAAGTTGAGTGGAGAGAACACCGCGTCCAAGCTCTTTATCCTTTAATTGGCCTGAAGACAAGGCCGCAACGTCGTGATCGTATTGAAGCCTTGCAGTTGCATTGCATCCTTGCCAAGTGACGGGCGTGCATGTAGCCATGCGGTGCGGCGGGCCTGACTGTACCACCTTCTACCCTCGAGAGCTCGCCTAGTTAGATCTTAAAGCTTATCGCGCACGCAATTGTGGGTCGCAAAGGCCATGCTTGCGGGGGGTAATCAAATTCGCATCCAGATTTTGCATACTCAGCTACAGTACAAAGCCGGCTCACAGTCGCCCCACAAGCAAGATGTACATGTAGGTGTGTACCGTATCTGCAGGGCAGTCTGTACCTAGCTGACTTGTACCGGTCTTGTGGAAATTCCAATACTCGTAGACGCAGTTATACAGGGATGTTCGGCCTGAGTCCTTCGTCCGGATGTACTAGTGCATGTGCCAGCAATACCTGTTTTGATGTGGCGGTGCTGCCAGCTAATAGGATCGCCGTTCCGTGCCTTTTAAGTGGCGTGATCCTTTACAATCGCTGCTTTACAGGCGCAACACGGCCCGGGAGAAATCGTATTCGAGTCGCGAGGCGGAGATGCTTTGCGGGTCCCAGGGCGTTTCTACTCGGTTTGCCGCCATGTAAGAAAGGGTTGACGAGGCTTACTAGTCGTATCGGTCCTTCAACAGTACGATAATGGCAAGGTTGGCTCGGATTTAGGGGCGAGGTGGTGATTCTCCAGTGCAACGCTGCTAGCTCTCCGATAAGGATGGAGTGCGTCGAACAAGGCTTGCAGCGTGTCTCTCTTCTGGGAACATGTCTTGCCATCGGTAAATGCAGGTCTGATCGACCAACATGATGTCGCATGTGTTATTATTGTCTCTTACGATTGTTTCATATTGAGTGAGAGAGATAAATGGGGGGTGGGTACTGGGGTAAGAGTGACGAGGGGAAGGTTGAGGAACGGGGATAAGGATGGCACGACGCGCTAGTGAAGTATTGTAAGCCGGAAGCTTGAGGATCCCCGCAGCCGACCCACTGAGCAACACAATCAGCTATCATCGTTAATGAATGATAGAATTATCCTAAGCCTAGCCAAATCTGCGCCATGCGCAACATGGAGCGTGCCACCGACAACGCCAAAGTCAAGTGTTACAGTACCCGAACACCAAAGCAACCAGCTGGTCATTCAACTCAATTTAAGCGGTGCAACCATTGTACCCACTCTGCTGCCACATTTTCACACTCTTCACCTCCATCTGACCTCCGTCCTGCCACGTAGGGTACCATTGGTCCTTCGCGCTCCAGAAGTCCTTCTTCGCGGTAGGACTACCGTCCAGCCATGGCTTGCCCGCGCCGCCATCCTGGAACCAACCATTTGTTGATCCTACAGCCACATTGATCACAAGATAGAAGTCTTGGTCAAATGGTGAAGTGTTACTATTTGTCTTCGCCCATGGGTTCTCCAGTCGCGTGCCATTGGAGTCGGCGAGAGGGAATTTGCCGTAAGTCCAGAAGGGCTCGTCAAAGTGCGTGTACATGACTTGCAGGAGGCGCGAGTTGATATAGGTGAAGATGTACTTCTCGCTCCACTGCAGACAAATTAGCGTACTTTCGAAATTCAAGGCTTGATTTACGAACCTCGACACCATAGACATTGTAGTCAGAAGCATAAGTAGTGTGAAGCGCCTTGCGCTTGACGTTGTTGCGCCACCAGCCATCGTTGTCGCCGTCAGGGCCGAAATGTAGGGTGCTGGAGGCGATGTTATTTCCACCTTGCTTATAGGTGTAGTTGTTTCCACGAGACTCCATGATATCAATTTCACCGGAGCGAGGCCACTCTCCATAGACATTGTCTCGTGGTAACATCCAGATCGCAGGCCACAACCAGTCTCCAGCTGGAAGTTTGGCGAGAACCTCGACACGGCCGAATTTGATCGAAGCACCTAGCTTGGTATTGATACGACCAGACTTGACAGGGCTGATGATTGTGCCGTTGGTCGTGTTGGTCGATGTCACGCAGTCGGTCCACCTGGATCCAGTACAACCTTGACCACGCAGATCGATGACATGGTTGGTGTCCAATATGCTTGGGTCCTGCAACGTGGGCTTGATCGTGAGTACTCCGTCCTTGACGAAGACGTTCTCATCCGAGTTGGTTGTCATCTCGAATTGTCCATTGCTGCATTGCACATGAGTAACAAGTCACGCTTGAAAGGATTGGTCGCTTACCCAAAGCCGCCAACTTCAACTTCCTTCGTCCACACATTGCTGTTCCATGTTGTGAAATCATCGTTGAGAACCTCGCAGTACTTGTGCTGTGCCACGCTGCGGACGCCGTCCCAGACAAGTATCCCGACGACACAGAGTCCAAGGAAGAGACCGATGAGTGGTATGATGGTCATCCACTTCTCCCTGGGGTCTTTCTTGTCAAGCCAGGGCCGCTCAATCTCGCCCTTCTTGATACGTCGAGATCGAAAATACTCTCCTCGAGGAAAGTACTGGTAGCCCGACGTAGCACCACTTGAGCCGGTCAAGCTCTCTGGTCTGGACTCCGCGAAGGGGAATCTTGAACTAGTAGCAGCAGCATTTGGAGTTTGAGTACCTGGGGTTGCGAAAGGATTTTCCGTCTCATGCAGTGTATCGGTCGGATGTGTATCGCTCGCAGTTGACTTTGACGACATTTGTTCCGATGTGCCGAGCTCTTCAGAGCGCTTCTCAGGATTGTAGTTACTCATATTTGCCGACAAGCGACAGAAGTGGGATGAGTGTGCAGATTCAAACAATGAAGATGAGCATGAACGATGTTGCAATAATTTCAACGACGGTAAGCGGGCAGCCGGAAGTTCTGTTGAGCGGGAGTAAAAAGAATCGCATGGACAGTAGAGGGTTGGTCAAGGCAGATCAGACACGGTAAGGTGCTCGGTACCAATCTTCGAGTGTCCGTTGTCTGCAAGCACAACCAGGGCTTTTGGGGAACCGCAGAGCACAACATTGCAGTAGCGAGCAAGTATCAAAAGCCTAGACGATCGGCCATCGCGACCGCATGCACGAGGTCTGCAGTAACCAAAAAGCTCTCGTGTAAGACTATGGCGTAGAGGCGAGGCCGGAAGAGGGAGCTGCAAGGATGCTGCATCAGCCACAAGCCTTGACCGTCAAGATCGCTGCTTTAACACTTCTTACTGTAACAGACCGTTAGGCGCGGCATGGCCCGTGTTACACAAATACAGTGTGGCACGACGCAGAATTTATTCCGTTAGGCCTTTTACACGCATGGTGCATTATCTCTAATATTGATAGTCCGTGCTGTACGTCCGCGGTTTCTGTTGGCTACCTCAGCGAATCCTGCGTGTCACCAATATAGCCATGCATATGCGCAAAGTACTGTTGAGCAGAGTAGATGGAGTGGATCTAAAAGCTTTCAATTCGTTCCCCTAGCCGCTGCGTACAGAGCGCCCACGTGGGGGATGCACTTCTGCAAGACCACTCATTCGGCCGGCTCATACCTGTTATCTTTCCGCTGGCAGAGCTGTTGATGGTTCCAGGCTTTTGCAAGGCTGATGTGCGGCGCTAAGCATGGGTACTGCAGTGCGTCTGGCGCGATCATGGACTAAGTTGTTGAGATCCACTGAGCATAGAGAGTATGGTGTACGGCGGCTTCTGAGCTGCGCCATTTTGCGCGGTTCCGGCACTGACGAACATTTCCCGAATCTAACAGCTTGCCGCGAGCTCAAGCATCCGCCATGAGACTTAAATAGATTCCCCATACGACACCCACAGAGCAGCCAAAGACAACTCTCTTATCGACTGGGATCCACACGAAGCTTATCAAGCTGATGGCGGGCCAGAACTTGTAACCATCCTTCATCATGGGCCACGTCTTGTTGCTACACTCTTGTGCGACCGCACCCCAGGCGTCCTGTTTACCCTGTTGTGACGCATTGATGTAGCCCATGTAGGCCAGAAACATGAGTGTGTTAACCAGTGCACCAATGGTCTGGTCTAGCAGAAACTTGATGAGGACATTGGTTTTGCTTGTTTGCATTGTCTTCGGCGTTGTGGGCTTCTTCTCGTTTTGTGCTTTGGATGTGGCAGCTGGTACACTTGTCGGAAAGTGGTCTTCGAGGAAAGTTTGCCAAATAATGTTGGGTGGGTTGCTGATGATGCTGAATATGGCGAATTTGACGATAGGCGCAATGTTAAGGGCAAACGGCGTCTGTTGTTGTCGCAAATTAGTAGTGAAGAAGATAGCGCGCGTATTGAGAGGCCTCTCACACTGTCTTGGTAGGACGATATTGCTTGCGCCAGCACATTGGAAGTCATACTGAGCACTGTGCCCTGCAGCGTCTGCGATATCATTGCTGAAGACATGTCGATGGCGGGGTCGCTGTAGACCAATTGTTGGTGTTCGATTGAGGTGTAAGGGCGTGCAGAGGAAGAAGGTTATGAAGTATATACGTGTGGCCAGCACAACAGGTCAAGAAGCGTGTCAGGACGCGTTTGAAGGGTCCAAAGTTCGTTTCGCGTGCGCTTCGGTGTGCGGATGGCGGACCGCAACCCGTTTCGGTGTTTAAGTTAGTGGGTGACGTAATCCGAGACATCCAGCAGCGAACTTCACCCGCAGTTTTACATACCTATGGTACTACTCGCAGATCATCTACTTTCAACACGACTTCGTCTATATTCTATTGCATCTAGACAAGCCCCTCGCCAACCTTTCTTTCCACGTCAAACTCTTGCGTGACCACAATATTGGTCAACTTGGGGTCCATGCGATGTAGCGGAAGAGTGCTGTCCTCGCTGCCTCGATGCTTTGCCCAAACTACACGGCGTTCCGTCTTTGGCATAAACTAGGCAGACGAACATGTGCAACGAATTTCTGACGCTATCTCTCCAAAGCTTGCTCCTTTGCGCACTTCCATGCATGGCATTGTGGCGGTCATGTGGCGGCGGTGCTGGACCATGGTGTTCGCTTCCTGTCTGCCCACTGGTCCATCTTCTTGCCTGGTTCAATAGGCGCCCGAAAAGAGGCTTCAGAGTTGGTAGCGACGCAGCTACTATACCAACATCGAGCTCGATAAAGTTCCACATGGAGTACCAATCGTGAACAAACCAGCGATGCATGCAAAGAGACCAAGCGAGAGAGTCGCTATCAGGGACATTCTTGTGCGAACGATCACTTGGAGCTGCCAAATCATTGGTATGGGGAGTAGCGCGAGCAAGAAGTCGGTGGCGACGTTTACGATGGAGTTGAACAGTCCGATCTGCGCGAAAACCTGTCGGCTGAAGCATCTCGCATGACCTGTGCCCATGGGCGGTCGGCGCAGATGCAAATCCCATCCTGCTTGCACAGGAATGCATTGGAAAATCTTCATGCCTTTTCTCGTCAGCGGAACGCATACCACGACCGAACATGTACGTTTCATCTCACTTACCAGAGTACCCGCGGATGCCATGCCGAATGCTATCATGAAGGTAATGATTCCCCACAAGCAAAATCGATACGCCCTCCTCGTCGTAAATCGAAGGAACAGAAAGCTAACCGAGATCTTGACAACGGACAGGCCTATGGTCACACAGCACATGCGTATTTCTCGAATCTTCAATAACTCCCGGTACGCAGCTTTGTTTAATTGTATGGCTACCAGATTTTTGCCAAGGTCGTTTGGAACTTCTAAGATATAATATATAAACGTGGCAAAAGCGAAAGCCTGTGCGAAGGTTAGCCAATACTGCCCGAAAGAAAAACTCGACGCTACCTACAAAAGCAAGGAGCATCGTCCAGTCGTCTGCTCCAAATGAGTTCAGAATGACGACTCGAACATGGCATCACAGTAATACTGTCAGAGCACAGATGGCGAACATGGAGCCTGCTTTAGGAGGTTCCGTGAGTTATTGACGTTAAGCAGCTCAGGGTCTATATCAGCTGAGCCTGACGGTGTGATCGGTACAGACATGACTCGTTTCGTGGGAAAGCGCACAAGCAAAATGGACATGCCAAACTCTTCTCGCCCTTTTACAACCAGGAGACTTTACGGTGACGGTGACATCCAGATGTACGGACACACAAGACAAATGCCCCCTGACTAAGGCGTCCTATGTTGACATTCATCGACTTACTCGCGAGCGCGTTTCGACCATAGTGCACGGGTTGCGATTCACTCGATCGATCTTGATTTCCCAGCATTGCGGACTGCCCTGGACCAAGAATCACAATTTTCTTGCTCCACGAAGAGAGATCCCTTGAGCTTTTAACCAGCCGTCCCAACCGCGTCGAACGAATAGAACCTTACCATTGGTCCATACTGGTGCGCTGAGAGCAGCTCGCATATGTCTACGCCGCAGTTGTGCTTCCTTGGCCACGGTGCATGAAATTCCGTGGAATAGACTCCATCAATGGGGTGAATCTCTAGAACATGGTAAATCGGACTACGTAGGGTAAGTTTCGTCTTGGTTGGTATGAATTTGGACAGTAAGCCACTCGTACCTTTTCTCCGCGCTCTGATTATCGGAAGCTTCAAGTCTCTCATCTACATGAGCAACGAAAACATACATACCACTAAACATCCAAAGGCCGTTAGTCGAAGCAATGCTTTCTAATCTCGATTGTTCTGCCGTCAAGGGTACGTTAATCCATGTCTGCTTCCCGCTTGATGCAAAGCTGCGGCGCAGTAATATTTGCCACTCAAACAACATCAGGGACAACAATCATCACGCCACAACCATACGAGGGAACGTAAGTCCTCTTGCGGAACAACCAAATGTGTTGACATTATCCAAGATTTGATTGCCTCGCGTCTCGTCGCATTCGGAAGATTTGTTCCGAGCGTTTGAGGCATATTCCCATTGCATCGACTTGAGTTCACAGGAAGTGGAGGATGCCCAGAGTGGATGCTGTCTGTCAGTTCTAGTCCCGCCAATAGCTTGGGAATGCACTAACCGCATTATCGCAAGCATGATGCAGTGTTCAGATTGCGCATTCATTCATCGCCTTCAGTTGTGGCGATACGGATTCGATCATACCTGCCCGGCTCACCCCTGAGCGGCTCAAGGAATCCGGGAGAATCTCAAACCTATCAAATTCATCACTTTGAAATGCTTAATATTTGCAATAGCGGCGCTCAGTAGCGTGGCTGCGACATTCGGACAACACGATGCCTTAGCTGCACAAGGCTTGATCTAGCCGGGTCTTCATGTTGCGAAAAATGGATATCCAGAACCCAAAACGTGCTCCTTAAAAACTGTGAGGGTGCGGAAAGAATGGTATGTTCACGGGGCTATCTGAATCTTGACTCATCGGAATGTGCGAATCACCACTACTATATTCTATGAAGGCACTTGCTAACCTGATGCGCATTTACGTCTCTTCTGTCCTGCTTCGAGAAACTCGATTACATTGACGCTGTCAAATGTTCTGCTAGAAAGCCAGCGAAAATACCGCGAGCAATCGCAACAGGAGCGAAAAGCCGATACGATGACTTTGTAGTCACACATATCCTACAGACTATGAGCATCCATGGAACAGCGAACTTTTTACCCTGGCATCGGTACTATCTCAAAGCATTCGAAGATGCTCTACGGAATGAGTGTGGGTATGAAGGATATCAACCGTACGTATAATCTGGATGTCAATCATATGTATGCTTTGAGTTGACACGCTTTACCCAGGTATTACAACTGAGCATGGTGGCAAAACAATCCACACGCCTCCCCACTCTTCGACGGCAGCGACACAAGCCTACCAGGAGACGGATCATACGTCCCAGGCCGCAATGCAAACTGCTTTCCCACCAAACCCCCAACCCAACGGCCTCGGCCCCAACCCCCGCTGTCTCCGCCGCGACATCAACCCCTACGCCTCCGCACACAGCCCCGACGCCGCCATCACCAACCTCATCCTCAACTCCAACTCCATCGCCTCCTTCCAGGACCGCATGCAATCCGCCGGCCCCGAACTGAGGGTGCACCTCGCCGGCCACTACACGGTGGGCGGCGACGCAGGCTCCGATTTCTTCAACAGCCCCAGGGATCCGACGTTTTGGTTTCACCACGCGATGATTGATCGCGTGTGGTGGATTAGGCAGAATCAGGATTTGGAGGGAAGGGAGAGGGCGCTCGCAGGGACGGTTACGTTTTTAAATATGCCGCCGAGTAGGAATGGGACGTTGGGGGATGGGATGGGATTGGGGAATGTTACGAATGGGGAGGCGATGAGTACGGTTGGTGGGGGCCACTGCTATGTTTATGCTTGAAGGGGTGGGGTGTGTGTGGATAGGATAGCCAGCGATAATGAGAAGAGTGGTAATTCACATTACATGATATGTCAACAGCATCCCTTCTCATATTCCGCTATTCCGCTATCCCGCCATCTTTTCGTGAATCGTTATCCTACAATTCATAAAATCATGAAACACATGTCGAAAACATACTCTAACATGACACATCCGCGTCACCACCGTCCCAGATGCCGTAGTAAGATAGCTCAATCATCGTAAAGCTCATCATGGTCATCCTCGTCGTACTCCACATACCCAGCCGCGAATTGGTTCTCAAAGTGTTCTTCGTCTCCACCCTGCTCTTCAACAACCATGTCCTCCATAACCTCTACACCGCCATCTGAACTCTCATCGTCCCCAGAATATTCACCGTCGCTGATTTCCACGACCTGACTAGACTTCGCCTGCTCAGTGAGCTTGACATTGATGTCGCCGAAGTCGGTGCGCTGCTGGACGTCTAGCATGCCCTTTGTGCCGAGCGTCAGAACCATCATCAAGCCCTGACATGCAACCATCTTCGTATTTTCGACAGGCGGAAGGAGCTCTTCGAAAGTGAGGGTATCGATATTTGTAGCCGTCTGGACTTGCTGGAAACTAGCCATGTGACCCAGAGCGACCTGAGCACGATTGCGCTTCTCAAGAATAGCATCAGTGACGAACTCGAGGAAATTGTTACCCTCGGTATCGAGTGCCTTGTTGATGCGAGTTGACGGCTTCTGGTCCTTGGGAGACGGAACGAGCGTCGGGGGCGAGCTGGGTCCCGCCATGGCGAACTCGTCTCCCATTGCAAAGTCGGCATCGCTCTCGGCAAGACCCAGTGCTCCCAGATCGAGAGGCTGACCACGGCCATGAAGAGGAGATGCAGAAACAAGGCGACTTCCAGGTCGACTGCCGGGACGTCCGCTGCGAGGGATGGCCGAAGAGCCTCGCTTGGAACCGGTGTTCCATGGCATGGAAGAGACGATCTGTTGGTCATCGAGAGCCGGAGGTGCGTCGCGTGGCAGTTCGACCTCATCGCCACCAGGCATGAAGAAGCCTTCGTCGTCTTGTCTACGGCCCATTTCCGAACCGGGATCGTTCGTCTTCTGGCGCACGCGGCGAGACTCCTCCTGGGTTACGTCGTCAATACCACTATCGCGATCATGCTTTCTGCCAGCACCCTTCTTACGGCTGACTCCAGTCGCGAGCTCAAACAAGTTGTCGCCGATGAACATCTCGAAAGGATTCGGGCCTGTGGCTCCAGCATTGTGCTCCGCAAAGCCACCGATTCCGCGACCCCAGACATAGTAGTCGGCGCCTTTCTTCGCCTGCTGAGGAATGCGGTTTTTCTTCTTGTCCTTGATGACAGCATCCATATTCTTGAGGTAATTCGTGTTCCACTCAGCCAGATCCTTATTGCGTAACTCCATGCGTTTGTCGACAGGCAGGACACGCGGAGCTCGCTTCTTGCGCATGGCTGCAGAGGTTGCGGAGGAAGACTGGACGATCTCGACCTGGTCGCTGCCCAGTTCCTGACTGCCGGTTGGAAAGGCTTCGCCATCTGGAAGATCTCTGCCGAAGATGGGAAAATCCAGATCCATGTGATCATCAGGAATCTGAGAGATGTCAGTCGCTATGCTGAGTATTGAAGTGGTACAACGTAATGATACAAGGAAGAGATGGTAATGAGAAAGAGTATGAATGCCAGCAGACGTCGAACGTAGTAAGGAAACTGCCTCAGAACAGGCAAAACAGGGTGACTGAGAGCCGCTCATGATCCAGGTAAGACGGCGGCATGTACAGCCATGCTGAGGCGCCATGTGAGGTCAGGCGGCTCTCGTTAAGAGACATGGAAGTGAGGTTAAGGTGCCGAACAACGCAAAAGCTGCAGTAGAACTCACCTGTGCGCCACCCATACGTCCCTCTTCATGCTCCTTCCTCACTTTCGCACTCGCACCTGCATCGCTGTGCATCCCCGCCGCACTGCGCGCAGCGGGTGTTCCAGCTACAGGCGGCACCGCGAGAGGACCTTCGATCAACTCGCCATTCTCGTCGAACCCAAAGTCAGGCTCGCCAAGGTCAAAACCATCATCGCCACCAACGAAGCCACTGTTCCCGGCTGCTTCGTCGCCGCCCTGGAGCTGGAAGCCCCCCGGACCATCTGGTGAGGAGGTGGGTAGGACGAGACCACCGAGCGCACCTGCGTGGGGAGACGATTGGGTTTGCTGCGAACCAAAGGGAGTCAGGGACTGAGAGTCGCCAGAGCGCGACACGATGAAGTCAAGCCCGAGGTCGAGATCTGCGAGGAGATCTGGGGGAGGCAGGGCGAAGTCGGGCAGAAACGATGGGTCGTCTTGGAGGACGAGCTGGTCAGGCCTGAAGTTGGTTTGTCAGTGGAGTGGAAGTCATGGGTAGAGTGAAGTGTGCTCACCGAGCTTTGCCAGCATCTAGATCGAGGGCATGGTTCTTGACTGTGCGCAGCATCAAGACCATGGTGTTGTGCGCGTTCTGAGCGTCTGATAGGACATAGCCACATTGCTGCAAGTACACACGTGATACACCGTACCTGTGTGCGGGTTAGGATCACACTCTGAATGTGGTGTTGCTCCACGTACAACAAGTTGCCCTGAAGGCGCAAGGCCATAGGCGCCACTGGGTCAACAATGGTCTGACATGCCTTCGCGACATCGACGTCGAGGATCTGCTTGCGGTTGATGCGCTTCAAGCTGGACTTGGAACCGAGTGTTGCAACGAGCCTGCCACATCCGTTAGGCATGGAAGGGGCCGTAGACCATCATGCCCGACTCACCAGACCGTTGCAACGCCATACTTGCGCGACGTTAAGACTGTGACTGTTAGCTCATTGGTAGTGGGGTGTGCACTCGTTGGGGCTCACCTTCGTGGCTGTAGAACATGATGGTACATAAGATGCGGATGGAAAGAGTGTCCGGATGCGATCAAACAACGCGGAAATGATGGCGTAAAGCCGCCGAAGGAATACAATGTAGGCGATGGTGTGCGAAAACAGAGGTGGAGGTGGAGGTGAGGACGTGATCTGCCACGAGGCTTGGCGTGAGAGTTCGACGCGTTTCCAGTACGCGTGGTGAAGTGAAGAAGACGACACAGGCATGTCGAGCAAAACATCAACACTTTGGAATATTCATATCATTGCAATTGGTTTTCCAGTCATACCGATCATGTCATGTCATGTCCATACTCTTATGCAACGCCGATGCTATGCATCACAATGCTACTACCTGAGTGACGAGATCTAAATGTGCACGAGTACTCTTTCGCCTGTGAATGAATGCCTATGACTCTGCCATCTTGACATCCTCATCGACTGCAGGCAGCGAGACTGCACGGTACAGAAGAATAAGTGCGGAGTGGCTCTGACCTGCTGAAAGTTAGCACATGCATGTACGGACGCTTACAGACGAGAGCACTCACCTCCACCAGACAAAGTCTGGATGCGCTCTGCCTCCACCTCCGTCACCTTCTCGTCGTTAAACCACCACCACTTGCCGTCCTCTTCTTTCCGTTTACCAGTGACGGAGTCCTTTGCACCCTGCTTCTTGATGAATGAGGTGTAGTGACCGCTGTCAGCACTGGCGCCCTGATGCGTGATGACGCCCCTCAGCTCGTAAAGACCTGTCTGGTTGGCACCCTCATCTGCGCCGTATTTGGGATCTACGAGTGCAAGGACCTCCTTCTTTGCAGCCAGGATAGATGCTGCGCGCTCAGCCTCGATTTGGGCGTCGGTCTTGTACTCAATTTCCGCCATCTCCGTGTCTTCGGCAGGCTTTTTGGCATCTTCTTTCGCCTTCTCAAGGTCCTTCTTCTTCTGCAGAGGCTCCTTGCTGACATTGGGCCCTTGGTCGTTCTCTTCTCCTGCCTTCATGCGCTTCTGGCGCTTGCGGGCGCGCTCGACATCCTCCTCTTCCTTGCGAACGTCGCGGATCTTGTCACGCACAGGGATGAGCAGTTTTTTCAGCTCGTCGGTGCAGAACTCTATCGCGTCCAGCTCATCCGGGAAGGTGACCTTGCGCATAATCTTCGCTTTCTTGTTTGTGTCCTTTCGCCAGTCAAAGCGAACGAAATGTACGGGGAGATGCTTCGGTAGCCGTGCGATGCGAGAGGTCTTGGTGTATACAGCGTTCCGTCCGAGTACTTCTGATCGCTTCTCGATCTGCTCCTTCAAGCCAGCCGCCAAACCATCTCTGAGGTGGTTTGTCTCAACGTTGATATGGCAATTGAGCTTGAGGAATAGGTCCTCGCTGAACACCGGCTCCTCGCCACCCTCCTTTGCTGCAGGCTCGTCGCACTCCATGATGGACTCGAATTTGCCGGCCATGTACTTGTCGATCCAAGACGATTCGGCTGACTTGCCATGAGCTCCGTCCTTGATTGTCAGCTTATTCCGCAGCTGCGAAACAATCTGTGACCAAGCCTCTTCCGCATCTTGCTGTGCATAGCCGTGTCCGTCCTTTGACTTTTGCGCGAACTGGGGGTAAGCGGTTCGGAGAGTGTTGAGGAACATCATCGGTGGAACGCCATGTTGTGTCTCTGACATTTGCTTGAAGAGGTCGCGTAGGGAGCCCGTGAGATCTGCTGAGCTGCTGGCGCCGAGGCCACCCAGGCCGAACTGACTGAGTGCTGCCGCTGAGCTGGACGATCCGCCGCTACCGCTGTGTATAATTAGCTTCTAATCATTAGAATTGGGAAGCGGACCGTACCTTGAGGAAGAGTACCTCAATAGCTCTTCCGTAAGTTCTGGGATAGATCTCAGAGCCTGGACGGTGGAATTCATGTAGCACGTGTTGCCCAAGTTCTGCAGACCCGCCGGTGTCGCTCCCTCTAGCTGTGCAGCTTCCGCCTCATCCATGTCTTCCAGGAACTTGATCTTCTCCTTGGGCTTCTCGATGACCTGAGCGTCTGCGGATGGCGTGCCCATCATCATCAGGACCTGCTTGGGCTTGAGACCCAGCTTCGACATGTCCGCATCATCCTTGAGCTGTCCACCCTTGACAATAATCTTCTGGCGCTCTGGCTCGACGCCGGTGATCGAGAAGAGCTGGTATTTGAATGTCTCGCCGTTAGAGGAGGGGTCGACTTCGACTTCGTGCTTCTTGCCCTGGTGCTTTACGATTACTGCAAACAAACCGTGTTAGTGGCGCGTGGGGTTAATTGGAGTAGCAGCGCGCTCATACCTGGTATCGCCGCCATGATGATTGTCTGACGAGGTTAGAGTAGTGTAGAGAGAGTGTATCAAAGAGTCACGGTCGCAGCGGCGAGAGTTGTTTGTAAGAGAGTCGCGGGGCAAAAGTATGGTCGACGGGCGAAGCATACCGAATCATGCACCAGACGCACGGACCATCCCGAGGTCGTGCCTTCCGCCGCTGGACCCCAGCTTCCAGCCAACCCCACCAGGCATCTTCAATGCTGCGTACTGGCATGTCATAGCCGCCAACAACCACCGACAGCGCCCGAATCCAGTCCTGAGCTGACTCTGAGCTCTCCTCACAATGGTGCGCCGTGCCTCCCATACCCGGGCACTCCCACGCTGACACCACGCAGTCCCAATCCCTCCGGCCCTATCTGCAATGCGTGCGCACCTCGCTCACCGCCGCGCTCTCCCTGTCCAACTTCGCCTCACAAGCCTCGGAGCGACACAATGTCCCCGAGATCGAAGCCGCCAGCTCGCCTGAAGTCATCCTAAACCCGTTGACGGTCTCCCGCAACGAGAACGAGCGAGTGTACATTGAGCCGTCAATCAACAGCGTACGCATCAGCATCAAGATCAAGCAGGCCGACGAGATCGAACACATCCTCGTACACAAATTCACGCGCTTCTTGACGCAGCGCGCCGAGAGCTTCTACATCCTGCGACGGAAACCGGTCAAGGGATATGACATCAGTTTCTTGATCACCAACTTCCACACCGAGGAGATGTTGAAGCACAAGCTTGTGGATTTTATTATTCAGTTCATGGAGGAGGTCGACAAGGAGATCTCGGAGATGAAGCTGTTCTTGAACGCGAGAGCGCGTTTTGTGGCCGAGTCTTTCCTGACTCCGTTCGATTGAGCACGCATTAACAAGAGGTGGAACGTCAAAACGGTGGGAGTACTTCCAAGCACAATGGGTATCCTGAAAGCAGGGATGACATCAAGGAAGCACACCTAGCAGCCATGTGACTTCAGGTACAGAGCATGGACCGGAAGCAGATATTGAAATGACATCGGTCTCGAAGCATCTGGCGAATTGTATAAGCACAAGGCCCCATCCACGTCAATCTACCCTTATGATAGACCGAGATGTCACGAACTGAGATCACATTGTTTTACTTTCTTTGATTCCGTGCTAAGATGTTATGAGGTCTCTCTAAACGCTCTCATCTACATCTACAACTTCGACAGCACAGCCTCCGCACCCGAAACGCTGACCTCACCAGGGCTCTTCTCATTCTCGGCATAGATAACCTTACCGTTATCAAATACCATAGCCCAGCGTCCATTGCGATCTCCCATACCCGCATCCCAGCCGTAGTTCTTGCTGAAGAAAGTCTTAGTGTCGCTGAGGAACAAGACCTCATCACCCTTGACGCCGTTGACCTTGCCCCACGCATTCATCACCCAGCTGTCGTTGGACGCAATGGTCGCGACAACGTCGACGCCCTTGTCGGTGAAGGCCTTGCGGTTCTTGATGTAAGGGGGCAGGTGGAAGGCTTGGCACCTACATACAATGTTAGCGGGGTGCTGGTATTGGGACAGGGATTTGAGGTGGATGTACCCGGGAGTGAAGGCGCCGGGGACGGAGAAGAGGACGACCTTCTTGTTCGCCCACTCTTTACTGGCGTCGTATTCCTGGGGACGGCCGCAGGCGGTTGGGTCGGAATCGGTGATGGGAGCATATCTGGTTCATCGATGTTAGCCATGATCTTTTGCTTCTCGCGGCTTCAATGTGTTGTTTTGTACGTACTCGAACTTGACGCCCTCAGGCAGAGAGTCACCGACTTTGAGAGGAGCCATGATGATCAATTGGTGTTCTTACTTGTAGATTGAAGTTTGGATTGGTATGTGGAGAGTAGTGCTCAGGAGTTTGAAGCTGTTACTACTATGGAGGGGCCTGCTGCTTTCATAAAGCTAGAGCTCTAGATTCGGTAGTGGGGCAGTGACGTTAGCCAGGCAGGGGCCAGACACCGCATCTTGCCGAGGGACACCTGCATATGCAAAATGCAGCATAGTTGACAAATACTTGTGTCCTATCATTACTCGAATTCGCTGCTAGCTTGAGCACCGCATTGTTGCGTGCTTACAGTTTCCTGGGTGGATGGCTCATGTTCTGAGACGGCTACTTCGCGATTACGGTGTTGAACCTTTTCCGTCAGTCAGAGCAACTTGGTGAGAGAATAATCACGCAAGGTTAAGTCCGCTCTGCACTGGTACGTGCTTCGTGGGCGTTTCGGACTATCAGACTAAATGCATGTAAGCATTCGGCCACCATGTACCACTGGAGCTCGGGTCCGATTTGCGCGAGAATCCGGCTCTCTGCTAGAACTTTCCATCAAACAACTAGAGCTTTTGTACCTTAGAAAAACTTATTATCAAACTGCTTGTCAGGATTTCCAGGCTCGGCAACTATGAATTGGATTCATTGAACTTTCGGAGCGCTTCGGGCACGACCTATCTAGTGTTGCGGAGAAAGGCTACAAAGGATCCATACACTTAGTCATGTTGCAGTGGGCGAGATAAGCAAATACGTGTGACTCTTTGGTGCGGTTCTGCGACCACGACTTGAATTATATATAAGAGCGCGATAGCTGTCACTCATCTATACTCAGTCCCCTCCTGCTACTTTCAAACTGTCCACCAACCTTCTTGGAATCTGATAAGATGTCGCTTGCCCCGCCCTTCACGAAGGAGAGTGCCCACGCGAAAGTCAAGAAGGCACAAGACCTCTGGAATGGACAGTATGAATGCTTGTATACCGCTCCGAGCGTCTTTGACCTCAGCAGGGACCCAAAAACCATTGCCAAAGCGTATACGACTGACAGTATCTGGCGGAATAGGTCTTCTTTCGTTGTTGGAAGCGCAGCCATTGAGGAGTTTCTCGCCAAGAAGTGGGAGAAGGAAAAGAGTTATCGTCTGCGTAAAGAGCTATTCGCGTTTTCGGACAACAAGATCGCAGTTCAATTTTGGTACGAGTACCAGGATGCTCAGGACGGCATGAAGTGGAAGCGATGTTACGGTCTCGAAGATTGGACGTTTGCCGAGGATGGGAAGATGCGCAAACGGCAGATGAGCGGTAACGATATTGACATTGGCGAAGCTGGTAAGTGCCCATTCTCGTGTTCACAGTGCCTCTGCTCGGTGCATGTGTCTAGTCCGGCGTGTGCGGCGACTGACCCGCGACGAGAGCGCTGGTTCAAGGACGGGGTAGACGTCAACGAAGTTGACATTAGCGAGGCGCACTGGTAATTGCAGGAGCCTCCAATCTTGGTCCCAAGAAAATGAATATAAATCGGTCCCTCTTGTGAATTCGAAGACGTGGATACTGTGTCCTAGGCTGGTGGCGTGTCATGTATAGCAACGAGTATGAACTTTGGATCTGCTCTTCGATTAGCGGGATACCCCGAACCGGATAGGATTCTTTGACATACCGGGCACTATGACAAGCTCGTTCTTCTTGGTGCGTAGTCTCAGCAGCTTGACCTCATCGTCGTTGTTCAGCTCGTCTACTAAGCTGCCTGCAGCCTTGAGGAACGACCAGACCAGACTGGCGACATCCTCTGCGCTGTGTATACCATTCTCTTTCCTGCCGTTGGTATAGCTATCGCTCGCTGTTTCGCCTGATGCAGGAAGGGTGCTGTTAGGATTGGTTGAGGAGCTCTTCGATATTAGTCCGGAAGTGCGAACAATGGCGCCGGTCTCTCGCGAGAGTATCAGGGTGCTTTGGACGCCGGGCTTTTGGCTGAGGCGAGTGAGATGGGAGAGAGTGTCGTCTGACTATTTGATGGTTAGTAGAGTATTCATGCTCTGCAAGAAACAACTTACGGAGTTCTGAGCCATGGTCAGAGTCACAGCAAGATCTTGCTGGACAAGTTGCTGCGAATGAGCGGTGCAATGGTATATGGTGGTGAAGCGCGTACACGAGGGCGCGGCAGGTGCAGCCGAGGGGTGGTCCCTGCCAAGATGCAATCAGTCTAGCCGCATCCCAGCTAGCGTGGTTTACCATCAATTTTCCTCGAGCCTCAAAGTCCATGTCTGCATCGACAGCAACATACCCAACTTCTCCATGTCGCCAAAATCGTAGCATTCATGCTTTCGATATCCATTACTCCTCCACATAGACAAAGAGATACATACCTGGACTGTGGTTGAGACATAAGATGACGTCGAGCTCTAAGAAAAAGAAGGAAAAAAAGAAGGACTTTCAGGCAAGGCGCTAAAGGGAATTTCAGTAGGGACGCAATACTGACCGACTTGCAGAAAGTCAAATTAAAGGTTGGCAAGGGGCGGCCCAAGGCTGCGAACAGCACCGACACGAGCTTCAAGGCAAAATGTAGGTACATCAAAACCAGCAGCATTGAAACGTTTCTGATTTTCAAAGCAATTGCATTGAAGCAGCAGTCTCTTTCGACTGTTGCCCCGACATTGGAAGCGCAATGTGCGCACCATTTGGGCCTACTGAATCATAAGTCGGACGCCCAGCGACGCGAGTCCCTGGCGTACTTGACGACAGCAATCGTGAACAATCCTCCCACGGCTCCTTTACCTCAGCCCGCATCTGTGATCATCCCGGTGGCGCAACGGCTCATTCTGGACGGTACCAACAGTGTTCGACAGCAGTTACTCAAGCTTCTGCAAAGTCTGCCACCGGCTGACATCGCCAGCCACGCTGACCAACTGCTGCTCCATACTCGAGCTGCCATGACACATCTGGCCAACGAAATCCGGACCTTCGGACTGGACGCGCTGGATTGGTTACTTAGTGTAGTGGGCGATGAGGTAGTCAGTTGCGCTGGTGGTTGGGTCAAGATGCTGAAATGCTTCTTGAGTCTGCTTGGCTGGCAGAGTGAGGCCACGAGCAAATGGTCCGCGCCGAAAGCATTCGGTAAAGCAGATTCGAAAATGCAAGCCAGGCAGATGAGCGCGCTCACGACCTTTCTTCGCACAGGTCTATTTCACGCGCAGGCCGCCACATCCGTTGTCGTGGTTGGGAATAGTTTTCCGCTCTGGCAGACGGAGCATCACGTACTGTCAGAACGATCAAATGCGTACGCGCACCTCAATCTGTTCGGCGCGATGAGAGATGAGGAGGCAGAGATGTACGAGGATAGAGAAGATCGGCAGAGGGTCTTTCATGATAGGGCCGAAACAGCAGTGGTCGCAGGCCTTGAGCAAGCAACGAAAGCTGGCGGCGAGCTCGGTCGCGCAGCTGCCCAACTTCGCAAGGTAGTCAAAGACGGCATGGCAGATTTTTACCGAGAAGAGGTTATAGCTCCATAAGAGTGCTATCACTTGCAGCAGACTGCATGTATGACTGAGTCACAGGTGCAGCAAATAGACAATGCAAGGATGCTTTCTATTAACTTATAGTATATAATTGAGTGTAGCTTAATTAATGCTCGCTAGCTTAAACTAAAGAACGCTTAGAGAGCTCTGTTGCCTGCACATCTCTTACAATCAACTAACATGCCAGGGCTGACTATGGATCCCAGCCAGGTAAGCCTCGCTTCACCTCAGCGCTCACCCACCAGTGCATCCGTTAACAACGCCCGCGCGAAGGATCCTCATATAAAGAACGAGTACGATGCATCTGGCGATCATAGCTATGACGAGGCAACGTACAAGCCCCGTCCGCAGCTGCCGAAACCATTTGTCTTCATGCGAAGTCTTGCCGACCTCATTAGTAGGTAAAAGAGCGCAAGCTGAAGCCCACACATGCTAACGAGTATGCAGAGGACCTCGACAATGACCTTATCGACGTGGATCCCGAATACCAACGTGAGGTCGTATGGACAGGTACATTGAAGTGCAACGTGTTTATGGCTAACAAACTAATATTCACATCTAGCTGACCGCATGACGGGTCTTGTCGATTCTCTCATGGAAAACTTCTACATACCGCCTATTATTCTAAACAAGAAGACTCCAGCAGACAAAAGCAAGCCGGTTGTGCATGTCTGTGTGGATGGCAAGCAACGCCTCTCATCCGTGCGCGCGTTTGTCAAAGGGATGATACCCTGCCACGACTTTCGAGGGGAAAAGTGGTCAGTATTGCCGCTGTATCTGACAGACTACTGTGCTAACATCACTAGGTGGTTCTGCGACACTCCTGGTAGCCGGCGAAAGAAAGTTCTCCCTGAAGAAACTCAAAAGATGTTCCTACGCAAAGAATTCGTGTCTTTCGAATTCAAGGAGCTCTTGCCTGATCGAGAAGAAGATCTTTTCGCTAGAGTCCAGATGGCTGTCCAGCTCAGCCTCGCGGAGAAGATGCGTGCATCAACCGGCCCGTGGCAGGAACTAGCAAGACTCTTTGTGGATGACTTTCCTGGCATCTACTCGCTGATGAAGGACCGAGCACGAGCCAAGGACTTTCAATTGACGTTGTCATGCTTCAGTCAAATCGTCGAGGTCATGCATCCAACGGCGCCTGACGGTATCCCGATCCTGAGAACCAACTATAACGCACTGCCTAAACTGCTAAGCAACAAAGCCGCAATTGATGATGGACTGAAGTCACATCTCGCAAGCGTCTGGAACACATTTAAGGATCTTGTAGAGATGGATCCTGATACATTCACGAATGCCAGCAAGTGGATACGCGGAGTCCAGACGTTCGCACCTGTCGAGATGGTTGCTGTCGCAGTCCTCATCTTGATGTACTCTGACTCGCGAAATAAGAGGCTTCTATTAAGCGACATCAGAGCGCTTCGAGAGGCCATCCGCAAGAACTTCACCGACATCAGGATGAACGCGAAGGAGTGGTCCTTCATATGGAAATATATTGAAGAGCTTGAAGCCATCAGAGGTGCGGTAGATGGATCAACTGTTCAGCGGAGAGTGCCAACAAACGATATCAACGGCACAAGGCCAAGTCTTCCAGCTGCGACACAAGCGAATGGCCCGGGACAACAAGCCATATCTGCTGGAGCAATCAAGGCACCGACAGCGTTACCAGATCGAGGATCGGTCACTATTAAGAAAGAACGCGACCTATCAAGTGCAAGTACGGAAGAACCACGCCAGAAGAAACGACAGCGCACTGACCCTGGTCCTATCAATCCTCCCACTTCTATAGTAGAGCATCCGAGGCCTGTCCTCACCAGTAATCATACTGCTGGGATGCAACCCAGCCAGCTTGACGCTCAGCTCGTACAGTACGCATACGGACAGCCCCAATATACGCCAGCGCCAACGTACATTTTAAACTCATCTATCGCAAGTCGGTCTTCCGCAACACTGTTGCCTCAGGCTGGGGCCGCTTTGCACCAATCTGCATACCATTCACCTTACGGATATAGAGCACCAACCGCTCTTATGGCACGACCAGTACCTATAGCCCCAATGCATCAAACTCCAAATGCTCCATTACCGTCTACGAGACCCTCACTTGCAGCGTCTTTGATATCGCCATTAGTCAATGACAGTCGGTTGCATACCCCCGTCAAGAACACTCAAACCTTGAAGACCGGCCATGGAGCACATTCACCGAAACTCACGGAGGAACGATGGGCTGGCGAGATTTGGTCTGCGTCCCCGCCGCCCGACCCGGCATCCACTTTGTCCTCTAAGAGACGTCGGTCTGGAGCAACGCTGCGAGACGCACCTCTTCGGCCTACTATCGCTCAGTCTGACGGTGCCATTGATCTCACGAGCGACACGGAGCAAGAGCAAGAGCGCCAGGAACTTTTGTCATCATTCAAGGCAAAGGCAATCGCAGATCGGGAAAAACAACTGCGGCAGAATGCTCCCTCGTCTCCGACACGTCCCGAAGCTTCATGAAGAATCGTGGCCGATCGACACTCAAGATGTGATTGTGAGAACCAACAGACACGGGATGGGTCTGAGCACAGTGCAAATACGCCTCAATTACCCTTTATGTCTTCTACTAGGCTTCACGATTTTACGACTTTACGAACAATTATTTTACCCGATTCATAACATGAGCGTGTCTGAGGGCGAGAGCACGCCAGGGAAGGCAAGCGATGGACATATTACTTTCATATCTATTTACATCATTTGATAATCTATATACTGATAATCAAACTATTATGTTCTTTCACCTTCGCGCCTCATACAAACAGAGTTGTTAACGTGAAACGGGACTAGCGCGCGACGTCATGCAGCAGGTGCCTCGGCTTCGAAACGGATGGAAACGTGCGCGACTATCTCCAGATGGAGGATGCTCCACGGCAGACTTTAATTTCTCGAACGCGATCGCTCTTGGAAACAATCATCTACACCATCCGCCAGATTCTTGAACTCCCAGTAACCGCACTACTGCTAGGCTTTGGCTTCTTGATACCTACATTGAGAGATTCTATAACCAACTTCAACATGGGCAAGAACTTTGATCCCGCGAAGGACATCGGGAGTCTGGAGGGCAAGGTCATACTTGTAACTGGTGGTATGCACCTTCACTCAAGCGCACACAATAGCTATCGCATACTAATCAGACTTCACAGGCAACGCCGGCTTGGGCAAGCAGACAATAGCCTACCTCGCCGCGCACTCCCCAGCACGAATCTACCTCGCCGCCCGCACCGCATCCAAAGCCGAATCCGCCATCGCCGACATCAAATCCCAAGTGCCCAACGCCTGCGAGATAACCCACCTGCCCCTCGACCTCACCTCCTTCTCCTCCATCGCCTCCGCCGCCGACACCTTCAAGGCGCGCGAATCCCGCCTCGACATGCTCATCAACAACGCCGGCATCATGGCGCCCCCGTACGCGACTACCAAGGAGGGCTACGAGATCCAGTTCGGCACAAATCACATGGGCCACGCGCTGCTCACGAAGCTGCTCCTCCCAACGCTGCTGGACACGGCAAAGCAGCCGGGCGCAGACGTCCGCATCGTCTCGCTCAGCAGCGCAGGTCACCGCATGCCCGCCTCCGAGGGCATCGTGTTCGACCAGGCCGCGCTCGAAAACGTAAACACCTGGCGCCGCTACGGCTCCTCGAAACTCGCCAACATCCTCTACGCGCGCGCGCTGGCGACGCACTACCCGCAAATCACAAGTGTCTCGCTGCACCCGGGTGTCATTCTGACAGATCTCTTCAACAACCTGCGCTCGAACCCGTTTTTGAAAGTGGGCATATGGCTGTATGGCCTCATTGGCACGTTTCTGCCGGGCCATTTTAAGAGTCCTGTGGGTGGCGCGCTGAATCAGACGTGGTGCGCGACGGTGAAGAAGGAGGAGTTGGAGAATGGCGCGTATTACATGCCTGTGGGCGTGAAGAGTGGGGGGAGTGCGTGGGCGAGGGACAAGGCGCTGGAGGAGAAGTTGTGGGAGTACACGGAAAGTGAGTTGGTGAGGCATGGCTATTAGATTGGAGTAACGAAGGAGAATTTGAAATGCATAAATTTCCCAATCTCGCTCGGCCTTGCGATTGGTGTCTGGAAAGAATCTTATTCAAGCAGGTACGAGTAACCGCTTCTATCTCTGGCGTATTCGACCAGCCCCAGATCTTCACACCTAAGCAAACAACATCCACCTCACTGATGCAAAAACGTAATTCTCTCCGCCGCCCCCTCCTCCAACCCACACAACTCCCTAAATCCCCCCACCTCCTCCCCCCTCCTCTTCGTCCTGGCCACAAACTGCCCCAACGGACAACTCCTCCCCGGCCCACTCTGACAATCCGGAATCGCCGTAATCCCATCATTGATATTGAGCCTGACAAACCTCGCGGGCCCCGGCGTATTCTTCGCGCGACAAGACAGCAGCTCGAAAATAATGCGTCCGCCCATGGGCGAAACCTGGCTCTTGCGCCACTTGCGCTCATGCGGGATGTGCGTGACAGGAAGGTGTTCGTCGTCGTTGATGATATCGAGCGCGGTGATCATAGGCGCGATATCGCCGTCGTGCACGAAGCTGAAGAACAGCGGTCCTGCATCTGGGCCCCGGGCGAGGAGATTGGTCGTCGCGTTGAGCCAGAGCCAGCCCATGCTGGCTGCGTACTTTTGTCCCGGACCGGCGCGGTAGTAGTGCAACAAGTCACGCGCGTAT
Organism: Parastagonospora avenae f. sp. tritici 18332-5; assembly: GCA_022559985.1. Classification (NCBI taxonomy): domain Eukaryota; kingdom Fungi; phylum Ascomycota; class Dothideomycetes; order Pleosporales; family Phaeosphaeriaceae; genus Parastagonospora; species Parastagonospora avenae. Next base: position 634,317 of record JAFJTR010000003.1, on the reverse strand, counting down.
TCAAAAGCGAGGAACTCGTCTTGTGTGAAAACGTCGCACCAGTCGCTGCGGCCGCGCACGGTGGTTTCGAAGCCGCACATTTCTTGCATGGCGTAGATGTTTTGGTCGGTTAGATTCATGGCTAGTTGGTCTTGGAGACGCGTGCGGATGGGAGGGATGTATGTGGCGCGGTACTCGCCCATCAAGTCGTAGCCTTTCTTTTGGCCTTCGGCTGTGTCTTTCTTGTTATTCAGGCAGGTTCGTCCCGGAGTCAGAGTGTCGGCTCCGAGTGAGGAGTGCTCTGAGATTACTTGTAGCTCAGCAGTGTTGTTGAGTTGATAATCGATACCGAAAAATCCCAGGGCAAAGTGACGAGAGGTTTCTATGACCCGCCTAGAATCGCTGGCCCAAAATCGGATAGGTCGGCTAGGCTGGGATGAAAGAGGATTTGACAGGAGATGCTTATATCGCGTACGAAGTCGAACGCCGGTAGTAAAAGATCCAAGGGTCCCCGAGAATGGACCTGTGCTGGTCAATTGCTCAAGATTGTCGTCTTCGAACGGCGAGTTAGTATTGTATACATGGCAGGAAAGAAAAGTAGGCACATCTCTGGGTATTGAATGTTGAATTTGATTCACATGTGTGCTATGTGTCATGGAACCACGTACCTGAAGACCAGAAGAGCTTCCAATCATTGAAGAAGGCGAAATTGCCGCCGAGCATAGTGTTCTGCTGCTTCATGTGCTCGACGATTGCTCTTTGGTCTGAACTTACCGTGAGCATCTAGCTGTAGGAAAAGGGATGTTACCTGAACATACTATCGCCAGCTTTCTTGGTTGGGTATCGCTCAGCGTGTCTAGACATCTGCAAAGAAGCTCTTGTCAGCCGAGATCCCAGCTCTTGAACATGCAACGCACCATGTGCACTTGTTCGACGCGACATCCTTCCGGGACAGCAATGCCACCATCGACAACATCAATAACCTTTTCGACCCATGGACCGTTGCCGCCTAGATGATAGAGAATGTTCCAATCATGAGTCGTGGCTCCTGCTCCTTGTTTATGTTCCTCTGGTACGCCATCGGTTCGCTGTGGATGCCACCAGCTGCTCCAGGTCGACTGGTGAGGTTTTCCCGCGCATCCATATTGGAAGTATCCCGAGTGAGACGTCTCGATGTTGGAAGAACAGGATTGGGAACAGTCTTCCTCACATGTGTAGTAATGAAACAGCCATAAACCGCTGGTGAGCACAAGGATATGAACGATGACAGGGCCTAAGGATAGTAAAGAAGGCATGTTGACGCCGCTATGAATGATCGGTGCAAAGCAGCGCTGATATGCAGCATGATCATGATTTTCAGAGACATTGCGGGCAGTTGTTTGAGGACGGGAAAGCGGTGTGGGTCAAACGTGACTGCAGATGCGAACACTCGTTCTTGCCAAGGTCCGCATGACTCGTGCTTGTAGCTGCGGCCTTCACTATTTCGTCGTGCGGACTCGTCAGCAGCATCCTTTATGAGGTTCCATCTCGTCGTTGTTGCGAGTAACGTTGCTGTGGAATGAACGGTTGATGGTAGACAGCCTGAGTGGCAAGTAAGACGCTGGTGTGCCTCGGCATCGTCTAACGCCTTACGCCTGAACTCCACTTTCCCCATGATGATCTCCCACTTGTCTCGACCCCTTCTCTAACCTCATCTCCATCAAATACAGCACAAGATTGGAACGCTTGCACTATCAAGGAGTCACTACGACCAGAGAAACAGAATTGCACCACATCTCAGTAGTCTACGGTCAAAATGACGGATTCTGGTTACAAACCAACAGAGCACTACGAGCCGGATCCAGAATCGTATACCCAGTATCAGCGTGAGATTTACGGCAACTTGCGAAGACCAAAGTACTCCACCAAGCCTTCGCAATGGGAAGCTGCGGCAAAAGCAAACATACCACTGCCAAATTTCCTCTACGTCTTCGGAGCAGCAAGCAGCGAGTCAACACATAGAGCCAACATCTCATCGTTCGAGCGCTACCGTCTGAGACCATGGATGCTTGTCCAAGCTACACGACGCGACATGTCCGTGGAACTCTTTGGACAGCGATATCCTAGCCCTCTGCTGGCAGCTCCCATCGGTGTCCAAGGCATCCTTCACGACGATGGAGAGGAGGCAACCGCGCGTGCTTGCGCAGCAGTCAAAGTGCCAATGATCCTTAGCACTGCGGCTACTAGATCGATCGAGGAGGTTGCCAAAGCCAATGGAGATGGAGATCGATGGTACCAGCTTTACTGGCCGAAGCCGCAGGCGGAAGAATTTACTGCCAGTCTTCTGAGTCGTGCCAAAGCAGGTGGCTTCAAAGTGCTCGTGGTCACTCTTGATACTTTCATGATTGGATGGAGGCCTAGCGACTTGGATGAATCGTACCGTAAGTGCCTCTGTTATATGCTTGACGCGGCACAGGATGTTAATTGAACCAGTACCCTTCGTTTACGGTCAGGGCTGCCAGGTTGGATTTTCTGACCCCGTCTTCCAGCGCATGTACGAGGAGGAGCAAGCAAAGGACAGTAGAAGTGTGACCGAGAAGGTAGCTGAAATCTGGCAGATTCTGAAGCGCCCTGGAAGTGTAGGCGGTAGCATGAAAGTTCTCACACATGCCACTGTCATGAAAAAGGCCATGTTCTTCACTTCACTCGTGGCATCTGGGCACTATCGCGACTGGAACGACTTGCAGACCCTGCGCAAGTACTGGGATGGCCCAATCGTCCTAAAAGGTATCCAGACAGTGGAAGATGCTCACCGGGCTATGGATCATGGCATGGATGGTATCATCGTTTCCAATCACGGTGGCAGACAGCTCGACGGCGCGATCGCATCGATCGACGCTTTGGCCGAGATCGGCGCCGATGAGAGGGTGAAGGACTCGAACTTGACCCTTCTTTTCGACAGCGGCATACGGACTGGATCGGATGTTCTCAAGGCCTTGGCGCTCGGTGCAAAGGCAGTACTCGTTGGACGACCGTATGTGTATGGTCTTGCCATGGGCGGCGAGGAGGGCGTCAAGCATATCCTCAACTGTATGCTCGCGGACACGGATTCCTCGCTTGCGAATCTCGGCAAGAAGAGCATTGCAGAGATCAGTCGCAACGATCTGAGGGTAGTACAGCAATTGGCGAAGTTGTAACTAAGACGCAACGATATACTCTTCTTCGCCCTCTCAAGAGGTCGCTGACTCGAGACATATTCGACAGATTTATTATCCGAGTTTTTTCTACTGCCACGGTCTTTCCATATGGTGAACGCTTGTTCCGGTATTTCCGTCCGCTCTTTCACCGTTTGAGTTTTTGCCGCTGCGATACCGCTCGAGGCATATTCACTTTCTTTCGTCGTTTTTACGGTCTAATGGGCTCAACAGGGGTGAGAAAGCGGGCGAAGAGCGGCAGGAAAGATTCCAAGCTATATAAATACTTTGCCCGGCACCGTCCTCCCTCTCTCTTAATTTGCTATCCAGCTGCGATTCTCTATCAGAGGTCCATCATAAAAGTACGCCCTATCTCTGGCTTTCAAGTCTCCGCTGTCGACTCGAGTCCAGTCAGCCGCCAAGATGCTGACCACCAACATCTTTCTCACTGGTAGTATTTTTCTAGCTATTTCAGTACCCATTTCTAAATGTCATAAGCTGTTCTCGCCACCCTCGCCTTCGTCGCTGCTGTTCCTCACGATGACATCAAGCCGACCTTCTACCTCATCAACGACTGCAAATTCGGTACGTAAAGTATGTGTACGAATTGCATGCGAGACATACACCGACTTCGTACTCCGAGATCTAGATGTATACGTCCGTGAGGCGATTGGCGAACACCCAGGTTACAGCGATCAAGTAGGCTGCGCCAATTTTGGCAAGAGCCAAGAAGTTGTGCTGGCTGGTAACAACGGCAACACTGGCTATGGATCTTTCCCCGTCTACGAAGATGGCTGCGGGCACAGCTGTAAGCCATTCACTGCTCTGAAAAAAGGCCAACGTGATATTATACTGATGGTGCTGCATAGACAAGGTCGCGCGCGAGCCTGATGGCGAAGTCTACCAGTTCGAGTTCACTTGGGCTCACGAGCGCACTGGTATTTGGTACGATCTCAGCCACATCAACGGCAACCCTTTCCAGGACGTCGAGCGCGAGATGTCGCCCCAATTCGATTGTCCCACCCTTAGATGTGATGCCGGCAACGATGGCAGTCAGTGCGACTACGAGAAGCAGTTTAATTGTCCCACTCCTGCTCCGATCGCTGGCTTCCTTTGCAGCAGGGTGCGTGCCATGAACTGGAACGACATACGGGCCAAGGCTGTGCCGTTCAAGGACCTCCCGCTTGCCCACTAAGCTGTGAGAGTGAACTTGGAGACGGGAATGAGGATGTTGGGCGGGGCAAGACGGGCACATCATTGGAAGACGAGTAGAATAGACATATTGTCTGGCGACTGGATATCAAAACGGTTATATGGGAAGGAATAGACTGCAGGTCATGATCTAGCAGACATCCAATATAATCCTGATACCAAATAGAAACCTGGAGTCTTGGACTGCAGCTATATCCGTGATTCAACTCAACAACATGGACTTTTAGTTGTGGAAGTCTCAATATACCAGTCTTCTGCTATCTGAAGTTGTGTCCAGTACTTACCAAGACAAATTTTCGAACACTAATCTTTCGGATGAAGGTTGCGCACACGTGACAACGCGTAAACTGGCTAATGACGCAGACACGGGGCATGGCCCATGCTCCTTCGAGTCGTATACGTCAGGCTGGGCTCTTCGTTTGTGTACACGACAAATGTACAGAACACTTCCCGGTTGCTTAGTACGGCGCGCAATCAAATCTACCATATCTGCTCCTCGAATCTCAACCCAATTGCTCAACGCAACCTCAATCCCAATCCGCAGTTTCTCCACGACCCCACGCCTCAGCGCCGCCTACAACATGCCGCAAGACCCCAAAATCGTAAAAGTCGAAGAACTCCCCGCAACCGAGGCGAAATGGATCGAGTTCCAGAAAATCTCCTGGCAAGGTAGACTCATTCTCCTCCCGTCTCTAGTATCCCACACTGACCCCGCCCGCAGATCAAACCGGCAAAGACCGCGTCTGGGAAGCCGCGGCGCGTAAAACCCGCGGCACATCCGGCGTCGATGCCGTCGCCATCGTCACCATAATCCGGCACCCGAACCGCCCACCCTCGACCATTATCATTCTGCAGTACCGCCCGCCCGTCGACGCCGTGTGCGTCGAACTGCCCGCGGGCCTGGTCGACGAAAAGGAATCGCCCAGCGACGCGAGTGTGCGCGAACTGCACGAGGAGACGGGGTACAAGGGCCGCCTCAGCTTCATTAGCCCGACGATTGTGAGCGATCCGGGGCTCAGTACGGCGAATATGCAGCTGGCGGTTGTGGAGGTGGAGTTGAAGGAGGGTGATGAGGAGCCCGAGCAGAAGCTGGAGGATGGCGAGTTTATTGAGAGGGTGGTGGTGCCGGTGGGGGAGCTTTATGAGCGGTTGGTACAGTATGATCGGGAGGGGAAGACGGTGGATGCGAGGCTGTGGCATTGGGCGGCGGGGTATCATGCGGCGAAGACGATGCTGTGAGGGGGGAGGTGATGGGATGGATGTGTGCTAGAGACGATGACATGATGCATGAACGAGACAGTATACACGTGCTACATGGAAAGTAGCACAATTACTGCCACTGGAATAAATAACGACCACGCTTATGTTCCTGTTTCCTATCTCTGCTCACAGCTACCAGGCAACAGTCTTCTTCCTCTCGACCAATCCTTCACGCTGGCGTCTTCCTCACATCCTTCAACTTAATCATCAGCGGACTCTTCTCCCACGTATTATACGCCCTCAGCCCCTCAAACTCATTCCTCGGATGCCACAACGGCGCCCCATCCGCAAACTCAATATCGAAATTCCACAACAACGCCACCAGAATCAGCCTCAACTCGACATACGTCAAGTTGCGTCCAATACAGCCTCGCGGGCCTGTTGAAAACGGCTGCGCAGCTTTCTTGATATCGTTGCCGTACTTGGATCGGGATTCAGGCGTGTCCATGAACCGCTCTGGAATGAAGCTATCTGGGTCCGCGAAGTTGGCGGCCGAGTGTGCGGCCGCCCAGGATGCTACGCACACGGATGTGCCGCCGGGGACGGCGTGGCCGTCGATCAAAGAGCCGCCTTTGGGCACGGTGCGCAGCAAACCGATCGGAACAGGGGGGAAGATACGCAGACCTTCCTCGATGCAAGCATTCATGTATGGTAAACCCGCCAGGACATCCATGTTTATGTCCTCCTCCGTCTTGCACGCGTCTCTAATTTCCGCCACGATCTTTTTGTGCATGTTTGGATTGCGCAGGAGATAATTTGTCAGGCCGCAGAGTTCCGTGGCGGTGGTTTCGCTGCCGGCGACGATGAAGAGCGCGGCGTTCATGATGACTTCGTCGTCGCTGACTTCGTTCTTCTTCTCACGCTGCTTGAGAATGTACCAGATGAAGTCGCGGTGCTCGGTCTTGGTCGCCATGCGGCGCACGGTTTTCTCCGTGCTGTTGCGCAGATGACGGGTGCGACGCTCGCGGATGGCAGAGGGTATGCACCACATTAAGAAGCGTTGGGAGAGGGAACCTGGGGCGGCGAAGCGGCGCGTGGCTTGCTCGATGGCGCCGGATTTGATGGCTTCGTAGATTAGGACGACCCAGTTTGCGGACTCGGAGCCCTCGCCTGGATTCATTGTCAGCACCTTTCATATCACTGACTTGAAGACGGCTGATAGCTTCGAAAAGGAAACATAATCGACCAGTGAAAAGAGGAATACCAACCTTCTCGCAAACACCCAAACGGCTCGCCAAACGACAAGTCCCCAATGATATCAAACGTGCAAAAGTTAAACCAAGACACCATGTTCGCCGGCTTCCCACTATGCGCCATCTCCCTCAACTTCCTCACAAACAGATCCACATAGCCCCTCAGAATCGGCTCCTGCTCCAGCAACGCCTGTTTGGAAAACGCATGCGCCAGCGCCCTCCTCTGCCTCGCATGATGCGTATCCGGTGCCATTGTCAAATTCGTCGCGCCCGGAATCGCCTCGACGGCGCCGACGTGAATTGGGTCCTTGTCCATGTTCTGTAGCCCTACGCGGTGCCCGTAGATGTCGTCCCAGGCTTTTGCCGTGTTGAAGGAGAGCTCGTTGGGCATGACGCGCACCACCGGGCCATATTTGTCGTGCAGCACTTTGTAGTCGAAGGCGATGCGGCCGCGCAGGAGGGAGATGACGGATGGGATGGGGGATATGCGCCATAATAGTGGGCCTGGGAACTTTGCGAGGGGGTGGAGAATGAGGTTGTACACGAAGGTTAGGAGCGTGTAGGAAATTAAGGCGATTGGGAGCCAGATTGCGATCTGGGACAGACGGTCTGTGTCGACGAGACCCATGTTGACGGTCTGAGCGAGATAGGACTGCTAGGGAAAGTTGTTGTTTGAGGCAAGACAAAACACCAGCAGTTTAATTATAGTCAAGCTTATTGGTCCCTGTGACCATGACGCTGTAGCCGGTGAATCAGTAAGCCGCTGTCATCTCAGAGCGTGGCGGCACGTTTCCGCCAAAGCATTTCCGACCGCAGGTGTGCAGACCAAAAGTTGAAATTGCGAAATGAAGTCCAAATGGAGTCATGCTGATTCATGGTGACTGTGCTCAGTTGGTCAATAAACCTTATCTGTCTATTGATGGTATTCCAGTGTATCATGTTGAATATCACGGAAAGTGACGCCTGGTCACGTTGTCGAGCATTGGAACCTTGGAGGATGGAAATGCTTTAGCGTGGTGTAACACGGGAGACCCCGCAAATACCCCGCGAAGGGTGGCTGTGGCCAAAGAACCAATGCTGTTCAAACCCGAGAACGACTCGTGTGCCGAGTTGCGTCTAGTTGGCTGGAGTCATGTTTTGAATGTCGCGATTTCATGGGGAGTGTGGTGTAGGAATGGTAAAGAATAGATGAGAAGAGAGATCATGATGTCTTTCAATTACGCTATCCTAATTCGACCAGGGACGCACCTTCCTCACCAGCCCTTTTGCTCTTCTGCCAACTTTACCGTCCATAACGAATGCGAACTTGAATATTCGCAGTAAATAACTAGGTCTAGGGAATAACCTTCGCCTGCCTCATGCGATCGAAAGCGATCTTCCACGTTTCTGGCGTCCGAATCTCCTCCGCATATCCAGCCTTATGCGAAGCCTCCATGCTCATCTGGCGATCGAAATCAAACATCGTCATGATAAAGTACTAGAGGACACATTAGCTAAGCTCTCCGCATAAACAGAGTGACGTTGCTCTTACCTGAAATCCCGGATGCGAGATATCGCTATCCACACTACCCTTCTTGAGATCATGCTTCTTCTCCAGCTCGTCCCATTCTTTCCTATGCGCAGCAATATACGCGCCAGGCTGCGGCGAGTTCTCCTCGGGCCCTGTACCCTTCAAGCCAAAGTATTCGCAGATGATCGGCCACTTGCCGCTCCAAGTGTCTTCTTGGCCGCCGACGTTGAAGCTTTGCGACGCTGTCTTCTCGGGATGCAACGAGGCGTGTATGGAGAAGTGCGCTACCATGTCCTGTGGCGATTCGTTGTATTTGTTTATCCAGGACTTTTGTGTACCTGGGAATGGACACTTTGCGCCTTCGCCTTCTACTGCGCGGTAGAGGGATAGGTACAGCGCGAGTGTCTGTCCGAGGTTGTAGGCGTTGTTGTTGGGCACGAAACCGATGATGTTGTCTGGTCGCACTTCGCACCAGCTCCACTTCTTGCCTTTGGATATGCGTTTGAGGCAGTCGATCTGGTTATAGTAGAAGAGCTGGGAAATGTATGGCTCGGGAATCGGGGGGAGAGTTTCCTTCAGCGGTAGGTCATTTGAGAATGGAAATTTGTCCAGCATCTGGCAGCCGTAAATCTTGGTCCCGGTGGGTAGGAGAACATAGGAAAGCTTCAAGGAGAGATGGTCGATTGCAGTGACTGCTCGTTCCAACATTTCTTCATTCACTTTACATTCGTACTCCGCATCGTCCGACTGCTTATACGCTGGTAATCGTTAGTATCCTGTCTCCAGTTGTAGCAAACATTCGCTTACAGTAGAAGTAAACCTGAGTTACGTTCTCAACGTCAGTGACTTTCTCCTTGATCTGCTTCTCAAGCTCTTCTTGCGTCCCCTTGACCAGATCAACTCCCGACACAATTTGCAACCTTGGATCGTCTGGCCAAAGAGCCATTTCTCGCGTCAATGGTCGGTTGACCATGGCGGTGACTTTGGAGAAAGCATCCTTTGAGGGATAGCCGTTCAGAATAGCATTGACGATTGCCCAGCCAGAGATGCCCGACGCGCCATATATCAAAGCGTGATTGCCCATGTTTGCAGACGAAAGGTCAGGAAAATGTGTGAAGCTCAAAGGACCTCGGGAGAGACGACCGCGATGCGTCAAGGTCGGGCCCTGAGACAAGTACTCCAACGCGCAGGAACCATTCAGCCTTCCTCAGCGCCGGTCTCAGATGATCCTATGCCATTGCTGGTTTGGCGCATGATCGTCTACAGCTTCCGGAGGTGCAGGCGGAAGACAATATCCAATGCGTCCTTGACATCTTTCACCCCGCATTATGGTCCCGGCATGACTCGTGCTCTGGCTTTCTTGAGCAAAATGACCTTTGACGTAGCAAGACGCCATGTTCTGGATGCAAAAAAACTGCTGGCTTGTCAATGCAAGGATTTGGGTTAATAGATGTCAGTGTTCAGGGCATGTGAGCCCCAAGAATAGGAAGGCGCTAATGAACACAGAGTACGTATCGCAACTATGTTATTCCACACCTGGAGTTCTCTTTTCCTATGACAACAATTATGATAAAAATCGACCGTATACTTTTCGATTGTTAGTTGAGATGCATGGAAACCATTCAATGCATCTTCCAGAGCTCGGATGAAGATGGCATGCACCGCACCGCCTACCATGTTGTGCAAACACACGCGTATAAAACTCTTGATCAACTCCTAGTCATGAGGCTAGCCAGCGTCTCTCTTTGGACGATATGCAATATCTTGGTTGATGTGATGGCATTATTGACATGCTCAGGTCGGGGCAAGATCTTGTGAGCGGGTTTCGAGACGACCTTCATTCAATCATCGATATGTACGATGATTTGAAATCCGTACATCGATTGGCAAGAGTAGTAGCGAAGTGTTTGTGGCATCCGGGCTTCGTCATAATGCAACGGACGTGGAATTAAGCTGGACTGGCTGCCCGGAGAGACATCTAGGCAAGTTGGTTGCCGATGAAACAGCCCTCATCTGAAAGCATCCTGATTGTCATGAAATGGAGACCAAAAGACAAGGTATTAGGCGAAAAGAAAGCTCAACGTCTAGCTAAGAATTATACAACAACAAATAATTCTCCGTTCAGACTGGTTCTAGGCCATAGCTCAGGGCGCCCAGAACAAATACGGCCCTTTACAGTCGGAAAATGGAGATGCACTGTCGATCAACTAGTAATCTTCCTTGTCTTCTGCCACGTGTAGTACATTGTAGAGATGGCTCCACTCCGGTTTACTTACTCAGAATTCACAGATGAAGGCCGCATCGGTCCATGACTGCATGCTGACTCGTATAACGTGACTGGCCCGATCGCAATGCAGGGCGGACGTTAACAAATCGTTCATAAGTCAGGGAGAGATGCACTCCTGCATGCGAGTGCTTACAGGTTTCCAAATCTCCAGGCGGTGAAGATGAGATTTGAATGTTGATGGACGATGGCATTCGAACATGGATTAGAGCCCAGGACCAATGATGTGTTTCGGTCGTGGTAAAAGGTTGGGCGTAAGCGTATCAGAGTCGGTGAATTATGCTCCTAGTGCAGCGATGGTTCGGCGTAAACCGCAGCTAGGGCTGTCGACTACCACTGACGGCCAACGGGCCGCATGCAAGGAGAGGTAGACTTTGGACGGTATGTTTCACGATGGCGTTCGTCACATCATGGCCTCAGCAGAAGTGGTAGGAGCGGACGGCCCAATATCTCCGATCAGCGATTTATTTTCTCCAGGCGGCGATCTTTCGCGAGTCGGGGATCTGAGGGCCGGAAGTTGCCAGCCGTGTGTGCATAAGGCAGCATGGTCAGCAATGCAGCATAGGGAGGGTTTCGCTGGCAGCAGGGAGTTGAAGTGCATGAGCATGGGCTGTGACACAGCGGGCACGTCGTACTGTGACCCGACTGGGTGGAAGGTTAGATTGGGCTGGTGTCAGACGGTTCCTGTGCAACGAGGGCGTGTTGTTGGTGGTGCAGGGATGTCTAGTATTTTGTCTGTGCATTATCAAGAAGCTGCATGTGAGAAATTGAAGTCTCGCGAAGCAGCGGCCGCTTTGGACTTTTTGGACGATCCAGACACAATTGCGACAGAACGGAAGGGAATCTCTTCCGACACGCGACGCCTCTTGACCATAGCTTCCTGGCCGTTGCGCGAGCTGACTCGACAGTTGAGCTGCACGTGCGTCCAAAGTTTGGGTGTGGGGAAGAGAAGCCACAGCATCCATCAGGGGCACGCAGCACATGGGAAGCAAACCAGAACGACAGCACGAGACAGCAATCCCCCACCATCCACGACACCCACATCAATCGCACGGTGCCTGCTCGTAATGCCCCCGCGCCGAATTGCTTCACGATAGCCCCCCACGACTGGTGCCATGCCGAGCTGGAGGCCGCTGCCGCGTATCGCGTTCGCCATCTGCACATATCCCTTCCAGCCGTCGTCGACTGCAGACCTGCCGCTGGAAATTGGCGATGAGCTGTACATCATCGAACAGGGAGGAAGAGATGGGTCGTGGTACCGCGGCTATCTGGTTGCGCCGCCCTCGCTGCTGGCCGGCCTCACGAGCGTCAAGGGCCAGACGCTAGAGGCGCGGGTCTTCTCGGGCATCTTCCCGCGCAGCTGCGTCGAGGTGCGCGAGGTGCTGGGCGAGGGGAGAAAGAGCGACGCCGCCAACGAGGCAGGCGCGCAGGGGACCACGGCCGACAGCCACGAGAAGGGCCCCAATGGCGTCGTGACACCCACCGAGAGCACCCGCACCACCTCCCCGAACGCAAAGGCGAGGGCGTCCAAGAGCGATGCCGTCTCCGTCCTGCCCTCGTCCACGGCGCGTCCGCTCGAGCGCCGCCGCTCCAGCAGGAAGCGCGCCGGCTCGCACGCGTCGCAGTGGACCGCCCGCGAAGAGCACCTCCAGCAGCTGATGCTCCCGCTGTCGCCCATCTCAGACCCCAATGCCCCGCGACCGCCTGCGCCTGTGCCCATGCTGAAGATTGGCGACGAGACGCCCACCTCTGCCCAGGAGCCGCTGGTCGACGAGATCGCCTCGTGTCTGCGCGAATGGCACTCGACCAAGGTGCACGAGCTGCTGCTGGTGCGCAAATACGGCTCGCTGGACAAGATGTCCGCCCTCGTGAACCGTCTGGACACTGCCCGGCGGCAGCTGCTGCACAAGGTGCTGACTGCGAAAGAGCTGGAAAAGGTGCGTGAGGCCACCGTCTGGGACCTGGTGGCGGGCAACAAGATGCTGAGTGGAGACGTGATTGTGCGGAACCCCTCGCAGCGCGGACGCATATTGACCGGCGACGACTCGGCCATTGAGATCACCAAACTGCAGTCCATGATGAGCCTGCTGGAGAGCCGACCGACACCCCAAATCGACGAACACAACCTACACCATCTGTATGTGAGCCTGCGACATGCGCAGGGCGACGTTGTTTTGGGCGCCGCCCAAATCAGCATGCATCTGTGTCTGAAGGCGCCCGGTGCACAACCACAACCACTATCTGAAGCATACTCCTTCGACTTGACCACGCGAGACGGCTCGCCTGTGCCGCTGGCTGGGGACAAGCTGCGGTCGCTGCTGGTCGATCTCAGCTCGACAGATATCGGAGAAGGCGCGGGCTCTGGGTCCACGCTGTACCTCGTCTTCAAGCTCATGACCAACGAGTCACTACGGGCACAAACAGCCAGCGAGAAGATGGGCATTCAAAAAGACGCCACAACTACCAATGGTTCCGACATACAGCGCTCTCATGTCGGGAGCGTCAAGGGTGGCAGGCGGAGCGTCATGTTTGGCTCCAAGCGGAAAGAGTCGGCCAGCCCTCAAACCACCACTTCTTCCTCAAGTCCACGCTTAAACAGCTCGGACCTCATTAGGTCACAGGGCTCAGACGACCGCCCAGAATCCGCGGCCACAAGATCAAGGGCCCTGTCCAAAGACCACAAGACGATAAAGCGAGTCAATGCCGTTGGCGTGCTCAATGTGAACCAAATCATGCGCAGCGAAGCCGAGATTGACCAGACGGTGACCATGTGGACAACAGTGACGCAATCTGACGAAACACTGAAAGAAGACGCCGGCTGGGATAGTCTGTTAGCTGAAGTGTACCCCAGTCCGAGCGGCAAATACACGCAAAACGCGCCAGTTAGCCAGATTACTGTTCACTTGAAAGCATTCGTCCATCCCGATGCCGAACGACTTATCGAAAAGACACCTACGCTACTTCATAACGTCAAACCCACGCGGAAGATTGGCTTCTCTGGAGCACCAACAAAACCTAGAAGCGACATCTATCTAACTCTCGCCGAGCCCTTCCTGCCCAAAAACGCGTTTCTTGCTCACCCAAAGACCGGGACTGTACCACTAGTCCAGTCGTCCACTATGACTAACTTGCAACTCACCATCGAGGTGCGGAAAAGCTCTGGTGAGCGCATTGATGGCTGTATATATCCTTCAGCCAACAGTGCCGGACATACGGCTTGGCGCACAACCGCAGTGGAGCGAGGCCAAGGCTGGAATTCTACCATTCGACTCGCAATTGACCCTCAAGATGTCCCCGGATCGCATCTTGTCATGAGCGTTGCAGATGCGCCAGGGTTCCCATTCGCGCTCTGCTGGATGCCACTCTGGAACCAGGACGCGTTCACACGCGACGGAGACCACGCATTGACTCTGTATCGCTATGACGAATACACGTCAGGCATGATCGCTGGCAAAGGAGCCTACCTTGGTCTTCCATGGAGCGCCAGGAGAAAAGATGAGCACGTCATGGGCCCTATGGCGGCTGTACATCTCAAAACGTTTCTCTGCAGCACCAAATACTCCCAAGACCCAACTATCCTAGGTCTCGTCAAATGGCAAGATCAGCCAGCTGGCGAGCTTGTAGCTCTTCTGCGGCGATTCAACTTTGTGCCTGAGATCGAGATCGTCAAGCTGCTCGACGTAGTCTTTGATGCACTCTTCGCGATCCAGAGTCACTATGCTGGAAGCGACGAGTACGAGGACCTCGTCTTCAACGCGCTTGTCATAGTTTTTGGCATCGTTTATGATCGCAGATTCAATCTCGAGCCTCTGGTGGACCAATACGCACGAACGAAAGTCTTCCACTCCCTTGTCACGTCATGTTTGATGCAGAGCTACGGCCGACTGCTCGCCAAGCCTGCCGATCCAGAGTGCTCGCGTCGATTGCGGGCTACCTTCAAGGTCGGAAAGCTCATCATGAAATTCTTGGTCAACGCCCGGGAGAAGCAGAGAGCGAAAGAGGAGAGCATTGGCATCAAAGACCGTGTCCAGTTCACCCGGGAGATGAAGGTCCTGTTTAGCTCCTTTGAGGCATTGATGAAGAACAAATCGCCAGTAGTCATCGGCACTAAGACTCTTTTAGTGCAGAACTTCCACTCGTGGTTGCCAGAGCTGGATGGTTGCATGCCCGCACTGGATGTCTTCAAGCTAGCCGAAAGCTTCATCGAGTCGTGTGCAGATGTACAGGGCAAACTAATTCTCTACAAGCTCCTGCTGATTCACCACATCTCGGACCTTGAGCTCTTTCGTACGCCAGAGGTTCGACGCCTCCTTCTAACCAAGACCGCAAACTGGCTAGCCCCGTACTGGGGCAAAGTTGAGCAAGTCACCGATCAGTGGAAGGAGCAAGTGCGTCTTTGTTGCTCAGTGGTTGCATCGCAGGTGGAAGAGCTTGGACAAGAAAGTTGCGACTACATGGAAAAGCTTGTGAACTCGTACCGCGCGATACAAGCAACGCCTCGACCACCCAAGAAAACCCTGTCGCTCTTGTTCCCAACCACGTATCCGTTCCAGTCCCGGCCGGTCGCGGTCGCCTCGACATTTGACGAAGCATTGGCAGAAATATCAGCCATCCTGGCTGCCATGTCTAACTCGCCAGCATTGATGCATCTCGACAAGACCAGAGAGGATGCGCCAGAATTCCTGTTCTCGGTTTTACAAGTGTACATCTCGATTCTTGATTGCGAGGCCTATCCAAGCTCGTGGTTGAGCGTACACATATACCACCACAAGGCTACTATGCGCGCACTGGAGAAGCTGTTCAACATCCTTGCCGACTCTTTCCTTCCTCTACCCGACGAAGCCGACAATTTTAATACGGAGCTCTGGCGAGCATTCTTCGATGCCCTGCTGAAGCTTGTTGGAAGCGACGCACTCGCGTTGGAGACCTTCCCAGAACAGAAGCGACGCGCAGTCTGGAAGATCGCAGGCGATGTCCGCGAGCACGGTGCGGATCTGCTCCAACGAAGTTGGGAAGCGATAGGCTGGGAAACAAGTGCTGAAGACAAGGCTCGATATGGGCTGGATAAGATGGGCGGTTTCCAGGTGCAGTATGTGCCCGGCCTTGTTGCTCCGATCGTAGAACTGTGTCTTAGTGTCCACGAGGGTTTGCGTAGTGTCGCAATTGAAGTCCTACAGACGATGATACTTAGCGAGTGGACATTGAGTGAGGATCTTTCGCTCATTCAGGCTGAGATGATTGATTGCCTTGATCACCTGTTCAAGACTAAACACTTGACTGAAGCTGTCTTGCAAAAGCACTTCATACAAGAGCTAGTGGAGCTGTTCGAGCCTCTCGCCCAGGACCCCGAAGAGCCGATTCTCGCAGCACTGAAAACACTCATCGCCACCATTGACGAACTACTGGATCTTCTTGTGGCTGTGCACAGCACCGAAGCAACCGGCGAGATCTTCCACATCATGGACACGCTTCATCTGATGGAGTTTTTGAAGGACATGCAAAAGGAGGACATCTACATTCGCTACGTGCATCAGCTGGTAGAGCTTCAAGCAGACGCACAAAACTTCACCGAGGCAGGTCTCGCTCTTCGTTTGCACGCTGAACTGTACGAATGGAACCCGAACAGCACCGTGGATCCTTTGACTGATCCGAGTTTCCCTCCTCAGTCGGCATTTGAGCGTAAGGAGCAACTTTACTTCCAGATGATCGAACACCACGAGAACGGACAGTCATGGAACAATGCATTGGCAGCCTACACGGAGCTTGCGGCACAATACGAGCATAACATATTTGACTTTGCCAAGCTAGCCCGGACGCAGCACGCCATGGCCAAAATCCACGAGGCTATTGCAAAAGGTGAACGCGCCAACCCACGATACTTCAGGGTTGTGTACAAGGGTCTAGGGTTTCCTCCTGGACTGCGCGATAAGCAATACATATTTGAAGGCTCTGCAACGGATCGTCTCGCCTCCTTCACTGATCGCATGCAGCAACAGCATCCGGCAGCTCAAGTACTCAACCCTGGCGCCGAGCAAGACGTAGAAGGCCAATATCTGCAGATTTTCCCCGTCAGCCCGCAGAAGGACCTCGCACACCCGATCTTCCAGCGGGCAAAGGTATCGCAATCCGTCAAGGACTTCTACCTGCTGTCACGGCCATCGCATTTTACTTCTGCGTCGCGCCGAGCACCATCTAATGCGCACGGCAAGGAGCCAACAGTTGAGAAGACGATCTATACGACTGCCGAGGCATTCCCCACGATTCTGAGACGAACCGAGATCGTAGCTGTCGGCAACGTTACGCTCACACCTCTGCAGGCCGCCATTGAACGCACGTCACGGAAGACTGTTGAGCTCGGTGCCATAGAGAAGAGAATTGTCGACGGAGATGACAACGTCTTCAATAGTCTTACACAAGAGCTGATGTACGCCGTGGACACAGCATCAGACAGCTGCGTAGCCAATTACCATGACCTGCTTTCCCCCGAACAGGAGGAAGAAGACGAATCTGAAGAACGATCTGAGAGCAATGGAAACCCCCTAGAGAATGCGCTACGAGTCTCATTGATCGATTACGCTTTGGTCATTCGACGTTGTCTGGCGCTGTATACGAGGCCTGCTCAGCAAGCCACCAAAGCAGACCTCACGCACCGTATGTATTCTACCACTCTCTTTGTATGACTCAGCTGACAAACATCAAGGGTTTGAAGCAGCATTTTATAGGGAACTCTCAGTACTAACGCCGCTCAATATGGCACCAATGATGCGTTCGCCAAACGGGTCATGGATAGCAACAACAGCGTCACGTTCGCACTTGGCAAGTCCAACGCCAGATGAAGCTCAGACCAACGGAACCCGTGTGACTTCGCCCCAACCAAATGGTAGACCAGCCCGTCAAGACAAGAAACGCCTCAGCCTCGCTTTCCTCACCAAGGGTGTTTTGATGGGCGAGCCGGACAAGGACAAAGACGTCAAGCCGGCTGAAGACGATAACAATGACGCATCTTCCATCTCCACTTCGACGCGCAGCCCCAGCAAAGAAGTCAGTCGGCACCGCCTCAGTCTTAGTTTTTTGAACCACGCAACCACGCCTGTGACGCCCGGTTCACCCGCGCCTGAAGCTTTGCCTGCGTTTCAGAACATGAGCCAGACGAGTCTGGGACGAACACCCAGTACAAGTAAACGGCCAGAGACGGGCGGCAGCAAAAGTCTGAAGAGCGAGAGCAGTGGCGGAAATCTGAAGGGAAGCATGAAGAAAAGGCTCAGCTTCATGACGATTGGCAAGAAACGTAGTAGGAGCAGTGTCAGGCCCAAGCAGCAGGACACCTTGGTGGAGGAGTAGCTGTGATGATTTTAAGATTCTTTGTACAACACACTTCCTCAGAGCAGCCTTGTAATGATGTGGATACATGGGAAATTTCAGCGATCTGGTAGGATCTTGGTCACTTCTTGTTGCCTTCGGGCTGGGCTTTTTTTTTTTGTATAGTATGGAAGTAGAGGTTTGACGTTTATACCCATGTCAATTCAATTCTGGCAATGATGCCATTCACACTTGCGTCTCTCGGAACGTTTGTCTTTATGTTGCATGTATGTGAGGTCAACTCAAGTGCTCCAGAGCCCAGAAGTTTGGATGTGGCGGGCATAGAGCACGTGACACAAAGCTAGTCAAAAACGCACTAGCGCAAGTGTCGGTCTTTTGAACACTAAATCCGACATGTAGATAATTTTCGAGAAGCCAGCCGCGCCGTGCGTGACATTTTGCGACAAGTGCCCACCATGTCGCTGGATGAAAGACTCTCCAAGATTCGGGACAACCCGAACGCACAGAGTCAGAAACAGGTATTTGAGCCGCTCATACATACCTAATTTACGTCTTCTAACATTTCAGACGCATGTGCTGCTCTCCGCCATCGAAGAAACGCTGCGCCAGCAAAAGTCAGAGTTCACACCCACAGCATACTTTGCGGCTCTGTTAGCACTTCTGGGTCGCCAGATCACTACAGAGGGTATACCAAACAAGGAAAGCGCAACGGCTACCATCTACCTGCTCGACCTCGTTACGCCTCACGTCCCCGCGCCGCTGCTGCGATCCAAGTTTACCGAGATCATCACAAGCCTTGCGCCTGCCCTCACCCACCAAGACGCCGATGCGCCCCTCATACGATCGTCGATAGGATGTCTCGAATCACTGCTGGTAGTACAGGATGGGCGCGCATGGGAGCTGCCACAGTCGCAGATCAGCCCGAGGAGGGC
Source organism: Parastagonospora avenae f. sp. tritici 18332-5 (assembly GCA_022559985.1). Classification (NCBI taxonomy): domain Eukaryota; kingdom Fungi; phylum Ascomycota; class Dothideomycetes; order Pleosporales; family Phaeosphaeriaceae; genus Parastagonospora; species Parastagonospora avenae. Next base: position 615,454 of record JAFJTR010000003.1, on the reverse strand, counting down.
TGTCGCGGGACTGCTGCAAATTTCTGTCGACGGCCGGCCGAAAGTACGCAAGAGGGCGCAGGAAGCGCTCGCAAAAGTACTTGCGAACCCGCCACCTAGTCCTTCGCTCGACCATCCAGCGGCAGACATGTGCGCAGAGACGGCTCTGAAAATGCTGCATGACATTGCTGAGGCTGCAGCGAAGTCGAGGAAAAGCAAGGCTAACAAGGATGGACTGAACACGGACCCGGACCTGATTCACGCACTTCAACTGATCAAGACGATCGCGACATCGTCAGGTGGCTGGCCCAGCAGGAAGATTGACGTGCTGTGCGAGCTGTTGCTGAATATCTCCAAGTCGAGCAACGAGTTTCTGACCATGGCTGCCTTCGAAATTTTCGAGGTCATTTTCGCCGGCATGGTTGACGAGCTCGCATCTGCAAAGCTTCCACGCCTGTTAGAGGTCATTGCCGAACTTCAGCCCTCAAAGAACGACTCACAGCTATTGCCTCCCTGGATCGCTGTCATCTCTCGTGGCTACGAAGTCTCGGCGCAAATCGAGCCTGAAGATACGTTAATGAAGCTTCCGGAACTCTTCACCATGATCTCCGAATTCCTCACATCGTCCTCGCACAACATCCGCATTTCCGCTTCCGAATGCTTGATTTCTTTCCTTGTTAATTTGATACCCGACAGCGTCATCCTTGAACCTTCCATATACGACGAAAAGACACTAGAAAAGGTTGCGAAGATTGCCCAGGACTTGCTGAGCGTCAAATACCAGGCCGCCTGGATGGAAGTGTTCAACATGCTGTCCGCTATGTTTGAAACCTTGAGGTGGCAGGCAGACCCGATCCTCAAGCCTGTGCTGAGGACTGTAGGAGATCTGCGCAGCAACGAGAGCTTTGCAGGCAAGAAGGAAGCCGATGCTGTCATCTCGAGAGCTATCAGCGCCATGGGTCCAGAGGCCGTTCTCCAAATTCTGCCGTTGAACCTTCCGCGACCGCCGCCTGGCCAGACTGGACGAGTGTGGATGCTGCCTTTGCTACGAGACGCAGTCCACAACACCAAACTGGCGCACTTCAGATCCGAGATGGTACCCTTAAGTGAGCAACTATATAATAAGGTCCTCGAACATGGCACGCGCGAGAAGACGATGGAGATTAAAGTGTTCGAGACAGTGGTCCAGCAAATATGGTCGGTGTTGCCAGGCTACTGCGATTTGCCTCTTGATCTAACCGAGGCATTTGACCAAGGCTTCTGCGAGATGCTGGCGAACCTGCTATACGGCCAGGCTGATCTGCGGACGGATATCTGCAAAGCACTCTTAAACTTGGTCGACAGCAACAAGGCCATTGTGGAGCTCGAAGGCGAGGATGATTTGCTTGCACAGGCTCGGATTTCCAAGGCCGATGCGAAGAAGAATCTCAACCACCTGTCCGGATTTGCAAGCAACATGTTGGCTGTTCTGTTCAACGTCTACAGTCAAACGCTGCCGCAGTATCGCGGCACTATTCTGAGGACAATCAATGCTTACCTCAGCATCGTGCCCGAGAAGGAGCTGATGGAGACCTTCGAACGTGTTGCGACGAATCTTGAAGCATCGCTGCCTGCCGAGGGTCCACAGACCCAAGCAGACAAGCAAAAACAACCACAAGGCCCGAACAAGATGCCGCCTATGAGCCATACTCTGATGGATCTTATCATCACAATTGCCCTCTACCTTCCACGAGACAGCTACCGATCGTTATTCCGCATGGCTGAGATCATGATCAACAAAGACAAGGACCCACAGTTACAAAAGAAGGCTTACAAGCTTATACCCCGTCTTGCGGAGTCTGAGCATGGCAAAGCAGCGCTAAAGGAACGTAATGGCGAGCTACAGCAGCTTCTTATACAAAGTGCGGAGAAGGCCTCAGCACCAGCGCGCCGTGACAGACTACATGCCATCTTCCAGGTCATCGAGTCTCTTCCGCAAAGCGATCTTCACTTCATCCCCTCGATCCTGTCTGAGGTTGTCATTTCGGCCAAAGAGACCAACGAGAAGGCGCGAGAGGCGGCTTACAACCTTCTTGTCGCCATGGGTGAGAAGATGGCTGAGGGAGGCCAAGTTGTCCAGACCAAAGTGCCCAACATGCCAGCCGATGCACCGACGGTAGAGGCGTCGCTCGAAGAGTACTTTACCATGGTATCAGCCGGCCTCGCAGCATCCACACCCCACATGATCTCTGCGTCCATTACCGCAGTGACTCGCATACTCTTTCAGTTCCACTCTCGCATCTCAAATGAGACAATCAACAGCTTGCTCGAGGTTATGGATATCTTCCTCCAGAACCCTAACCGGGAGATCGTGCAGAGTGTGCTGGGCTTTGTCAAAGTTGAGGTGATTTCGCTACCAGAATCGCTTGTGCGTCCCAGGCTTAAGTCATTGCTGTCGAATCTCATGGTGTGGAGTCACGAGCACAAGGCACACTTCAAGGCAAAAGTCAAGCACATTGTTGAACGCATGGTGCGCAAGTTTGGTGTGGATGAGGTCGAGCGCGCAACTCCTGCAGAAGACCGCAAACTCATCACCAACATTCGCAAGACACGCGAGCAGCGCAAAAAGAAGAAGCAACAAGCCGAAGAGGATGGCGAGGATGCGGCCGAGAAGCCCAAGGGTAAGTTCGAAAGTGAATACGACCAAGCTGTCTACGGTAGCGACAGCGAAGACAGCGAAGGCGACTCGGAAGACGAGTTTGTCAAGAGTCAAAGTAAACAGCAACGCGGTGGCGCGAAAGGTGGCAAGACATACATCGTCGAAGACGAAGACGAGCCCCTCGATCTCTTATCGAAACGCGCACTGGGCAACATATCATCTACCAAACCACTGCGTCAACGTAAACAGCCGCAGAAGAAGATGCCAGTACGCCGAGACGAAGACGGCAAACTCATCCTCGGCGCATCAGACGACGAGAATGACGCGCCCAAATCGAAGAAGTCATCAAAGAGCAAGGGCACAGGTGATGATGACGACGTACTCATGGACATTGACGACTCCAACACCACTCTTGAAGCCGGCATCAACGCCTACGTCGATGCGATCCGCGGTCGCGATGCAGCACAGCGTGGTCAGAAGGGCAAGTTGAAGTTCAGCAACAAGCGGACTCAAGACGACGATGACATGGACATGGACGACGACGGTGCGGACGCTGCACAGGCCAGGAAGGCCAAGTCTGGTTCGGGTATGGGCAGAGGCGCGAAGAATGGGAGGCCGGGATTGGGACACATCAAGCAGAAGAGCGGCAATATCAGTGATGGAGGTGGGAAGGTGAGGGTGGAGAAGAATAAGAGTCCGCGTGGTAGGGGCGGGTTCAAGGCGAGTAGGGCGAGGGGAGGTGGAAGTGGAAGAGGTGGATGGATCGGACCAAAATAGGTAGCATTGAGGAGTTGAGGTTTTCGAGCGATAGAAATGAATATTTCCTTGATCTTATGTTGTCTCTGTGCAGTGGGTGTTCAGGGATTCTTGGATTGGCGAAAGCTGGCGAATTCGATAGCAGTGCTCAGCAAAATCTGCCATTATATCGGGTGAATGAATGCCATGCTGCTTATCTGACAAACAGACTGCAATGAGCTATTTACTGCACTGAACGCTCATGTTTCGAGATACTTCGCGAGGGACGGGAAGGCCCGAATGCAGCGGCCATGGAAGCTGGACGAAGTGCCCCGCACCAATAACGTCCCACTCGCATTTGTCATCTGCGCAAACTCCCGCTTAGGACACCCGCTGTGATCGGATTCGGCTATGTCATCATCCACCTAAAGTTATACCTATCGCAGTATGGGCCTTGTGGCGATTGGCCGCAACCCCTGGCACGCATGAGTAGTCAAACTTAGCAATTGGTAAGTGTGGATATTGCTCGGTACTGGGAACAGCGACGCTTGCAGTAGGATTGGTAATTCTTGACTAAATGACGCGCTGCGCGGAATGTTGGGGTTGGAGAGGGGTACATACATAATGTGCAGTAACGACCTGAATTGACTGCTTCGATATCTACAACAAGGCAGTTCCACTTCAACAACATCGACACCAACACCACCACTCCCTCACACCTCACATCACCAATCATGTCTATCAAGCCCATCGAGATCCACGGCAAGCACGGCCCTAACCCTCCCAAGGTCCGCATGATCGCGGAGGAACTGGGCATCCCGTACAACCTCCACGACGTGCAATTCTCCGACGTCAAGGGCCCCGAGTTCACCAAGCTCAACCCCAACGGCCGCATGCCCGCCATCGTCGATCCCAACACAGACCTCACGCTCTGGGAATCCGGCGCCATCATCGAGTACCTGGTGGAGAAGTACGACAAGGACAACAAAGTCAGCTTCCCTGCCGGCAGCAAGGAGGCGTATCTCGCGAAGCAGTGGCTGTACTTCCAAGGCACGTTTCCACATAATTGTCTATTATTCACATGCTAACGTACATACCAGTCACCGGCCAGGGCCCATACTACGGCCAAGCCGTCTGGTTCACCAAGTTCCACGCCGAGCAGCTCGACAGCGCCAAGGAGCGGTACTACAAGGAGATCCAGCGCGTGACGAGCGTGTTGGAGAACCATCTCAAGAGCCAGCCCAAGGGCGCGGATGGGCCGTGGTTGGTCGGTGGCAAGTACTCGTTTGCGGACATGTCGTTTGTGCCGTGGCAGAACTATGCGAGCCAGTTGACCGATGTCAAGGAGTATACCGTGGTGGCGGATTGGCTCGAGAGAATGAAGAAGAGGGAGGCGATTAAGAAAACGTTGGATGATCAGTAGATGGAGAAAAGGGTGAAGTGAGAGACTAGTGTGGTTGCTGCCCCCAGAATACAAGAATATAAAGACACATTGTGTGTTGTGTACTCCATCAAAAGGGACTCTTGCTTGATGAAATTTATTCTTACACCTTTCAGAGTCGGAGTAAGCTGCACAGCGGTGGGGGCTTAAAGCAGAAAGGTGTGTCGCTGAGAAGTGGGAGCCGAACCATGCATCAAACCCACCCCAAATTTCTTGGGTACGCTTGACTAAGTAAGTGGGGGAGGAAGCGCAGTGCAATACAAAACCCCCGGCTTCCCTACTTCAAGTGCCCTCAGCTGTAGTATATTAGGCATCATCGAAGGGAAAAGCACATATCTTGAGGCTCCCTCCACCGCCTCTTCTCCATGCTCTTTTTCCTCGTCACCGGGCGCAGTCAGATCACGGGGAAGCCATCTTACCCTCCAAAGTACCCTCGTTTCGTCTCAGAATCCTAGTATCGTGTGTACATGCTGTGTACGGGACATTAGAGGACGCTGGTCGCGACGACAGGTTTTTGGACGGCGCGATAGGTTTCTCTGCTGATCGCGTGCTAGACTTGTGATGATATGTGGCTTGAATGCATGTCGCGACGGCCTTCTTTTCGGCGGGAAACTGCTGAGGGAGGGCTGGAGAAGCATGCGGAGCCGGATCTGAAGTTGAATCTTTGTTTTGGGTGGAAGAGGAGGATTCAGACTGGAGACGGACGGGCATGCAGCAAGTGACAGCTGTTGCGGTGGCACAGGCTAGGAAGCTGGTGTTCTTGGCGGAATCGTTGTCGCCATCGAGAGGAGCTGAATGCGGTTAGAGACCTGGAGGGCTTATGTGCGATATATCTAAGATAGTGCCATGATGAAGAGAGGCTGTGATGATCGTAGTGGAATGTGTAGGAGAAGGGATGCAGTTTTGTTCCGATGAATGAGACGTGGGACCTTTTTTCAGCTTCGTACGACTTTAAGCACATCTTTCAAAGAGTTTATCCTTTTCGTCTGCGAGAGGTAGACTGAAGGTTGGCCTGTATTTCAGTCACGTGTGCATGATAGTAGACTTGGGGATGACGTTAGTGTCTCCATAACTGAGAAATGTAAAACTTTCTGGGAGCGATCATTGTTTCGCGCGTGCTGATGTGTAGTGAAAATGAAGCTCAAGCTGCGGCTATGTGTATTGCCTGTTCAAAAACCACCTTAATAAGACCTAGTTGTAGGTGCAATGAGCGTGTGTGAATAGATGCCGGCAATTGCTTTCTCTGCACTGGGCGAGCCCTTGCTGGCAAAGGTGCGCTGGCGTGAACCTAAGCTTCTAAGCCACGCGACCGCAACTTCGGTCTAATATTCGGGCTTTTTTCGTCCTCCTGTCGACAATCTGCCCAGTTTTGGTGATCATTTGAATTCTGTGATTTGCTGTGGAAGTTCCTGGAAGAGCACACTAGTGCGTGCCTCGGCTTTCTGTTATCGATAACACAACACGATGCATGTGCACACCAGGCACCTGTGGAACTTCCATGTCGATTCGCTTCTTACCCCACATTACGGTGATTGTGACTCGCTCCCATTGCCCCATTTGGACGTCATGTGCTTTTTCTTCGCAACCTCAACTTCTTGGGGATTCCAGAGAGCGAAACGACGAATCTCATGCGTGTTTCAACCGTGCGAGCCGAGGCCAAGGGCTTGAGGGCGACGTCATGGCCATCAGGTAGATCGCAGTACTTGAAGATGAGACGCCCCAGTCCTTCACGATGTTACGGATGAGATAGCGGCCCCTCTTTTACTTCACAGAACCGCCAAAGTTCTTTCCAGCCATGCCAGCCACCACGAGACTCACGACCCCGATGGCTGCCACGGCCGCCTTGGTCGTGTCGGTGCTTGCTTCTTACCTTTTTCCAGAAACCTTTGCCTCAGGCACATTGACAAAACTCCTGTCCCTCTTCATAACCTGCCACTTCTCCTTGATCTTCCTCGACAAGCTCGTTATATACCCCTTCCTCCTTGACCCGCTGCGACACCTGCCGCAAGCCCCCGGATTTCGACCACTTGTTGGCCATGAGTTTACGCTATTCAAGCGACCGCTTGGCGAGCCTCATCTCAAGATAATGAAGGAGATAGATAACGAGGGTTTGATCTTAACCAGAGGTTTCTTTCATAGTAATAAGGTCATTGTGACAAGTACTGCAGCGCTGGCTGATATCCTTGTCCACAAGTCATATGACATGGAAAAGCCACCTCCAGTGCGAACATTCTTGAGAAAGTTCCTGGGCGATGGCCTGCTTATGACTGAAGGCGACGAGTATGTTCCCTCGAGGCATGTAACGATTACGCAAAAGCTGACCCCTGGACAGGCACAAGCACCACAGAAAGAATATCATGCCCGCCTTTCACTTCCGGCACATCAAGGAACTCTACCCCATCTTCTGGTCCAAGTCAATTGAGTTCTGTAACGCGATGGGAAGAGCCATCCAGGACGAACAAGACAAAGTTCTTGAGATTGGACATTACGCGACACAGGTGACGCTCGACATCATCGGATTAGCTGGACTTGGTCGCGACATCAACTCTCTGCGAAACAGCGATGATGAGCTTATCAAGATCTATGAAGAACTCCTAGAACCTAGCACCGAGAAGGGCATTTACTTCCTCTTGCATCTGCTCTTCCCAGTCTGGATGATTGAGATGCTCCCTTGGAAGCTGAATGGGCGGGTAAAGTTCATGACCACCGAGTTGAAGCGAACTTGCACCGAGTTTGTGGGACAAAAGAAGGCAAATGCGAAGCTTGAGAGCAAAGAAAGTCTCGATATACTTTCTATTATGCTACGAAGCAACAACTTTTCCGACAGCAACCTGGTTGATCAGCTGTTGACCTTCCTGGCGGCTGGTCACGAGACAACTTCGTCCGCCTTGACCTGGTCCGGATATCTTTTGTCGACGCATCCAGAGGTCAAGACGAAATTGCGGAACGAAATATACCAGAACATTCCGGATCCGCAAGCTCTGTCTGACCCGGCCATGGATGTTGCAGGCTTGCTCGAAGGCATGCCCTACCTTAATGCGGTCTGCAACGAAGTACTCCGAGTGTACCCTACTGTTCCCATTACGGCGCGCTATGCAGTACGAGACACAAACATCGCCGGCCAATACATCCCTAAAGGCACCGTTTTATTTATTCCACCGTGGGCCATCAACCGCAGTCCAAAACTATGGGGCCCAGACGCCGAAAAATTTGTTCCTGAACGCTGGATAGATGAGAATGGGCGCGCGACCATGAATGGCGGTGCTGATAGTAATTATGCATTCCTCACGTTCCTTCACGGTCCTCGCGCCTGCATCGGCGAACGCTTCGCGAGGGCTGAGCTGCGAGCACTTCTGGCAGCTCTGGTCGGAAGTTTTGACTTTCAGATGGCTGATCCGGATGAGAAAGTTGTTGCTGCCGGAACGATCACGAGCAAGCCCTTGAACGGCATGAGGCTTAAGCTGCAGCCGCTTAACTGGGGAGAATGATGGGAGGTACTATCTTCTTCAGCGAGAGATGGAGTGCGTGTAACAATCTAACCCTGGTGACAAGTGCTCTTTTACTGATAGTCCATCGGATGTTGTTGGTGTTTAGTGCGGCGGAAACTCATGTAATCCAAATATGTAAACACTTCATGATACATGTGCTCTGAAAATTGATAAAGTGTATGAGGCCAGACACATCTTATCGTCCAACCATCTTCTTCTCCACAAACCTCAAAGGGATATATACAAAAGCAGTAACGACAAGGGTGAACTCATTAGCTAAGTCACCACCTGATGAACCAATGAGCTTGCCCAACGGGCCAACGTACCAGGTCTCCACCATACCCATAACCCAGGCAATAATGCCGATAGCGAAGGCTACGCCGGCAGCAATCCCAAGCGGCAGGCGACTGGGGTCATTCCAGCCTTCGAGATCATAGTTGTCGAAATTCATACGCCGGAAAATCACATGCTCGCTGAACAAGACGACGAAGTACTGCGTTGACCAGTAGCCAAGCAAGCTGAGAAAGTTCTGCAGATAAACGCTCAATTGCTCACGCCCACCGATTGCCAAACCCAGGATAGCCGCGAAGCAGAGGAAGACCCAGATGAAGCGAGGTATGCGAGCAAAAGGTCGAGCGAATTGCTGGCAGGAGATCGCGGCGCTGTAAATGGAGATAACGTTGACGTTGATTCCGGAGAGAACGAGAAGTGTTAAAATCAGCTTAGCAAAACCACGCGGGTAGAGCATAGTCTGGATGAGGAAACCGAGTCCTTGGTTCTCGTACACGTCTTGCCAGTCCGGTCGATTGTGCAATCCGGAGGAGACAACACAGCCAGCCACCATTCCAATGGACGTCGGGATTGCGATTCCGAAGGTTGTCATGAGGAAGACCTTCCACCGGTTGACATTGACGGGGTAATGAACGTAGTAGTCGGAAGCCATAGTCTGCCATGATGCTGAACTGCCGTAGACGATAGCGATGAGACTCAAAACAGCACCGCTGTGATCGGCACCCTTGAGCTCGCTCTCGCTGCTATTGTTGGCATATCTTCCAGTCTCCGCAAAGAAGATGATGAATATGATGAAGAATATGAACCACGCATATCGCTCATAGATCAGGATGGCCTTCAATCCGACGAACGAGATGAGTGTTGCGACCACTGCGAGGATCACGATGCCAACAATGAGGGATATGTGACCATCAGCGACGGCAGTCAAGGCGAGGCCTCCGGTGATGCAGGCTACACTTGCCCAACCAATCTGTACGATGGTATTGAGCGCGGCGATGACTTTGTTGGGCCACCATCCAAATGCATATCGGGACACGGAAATCTGGCGAAGACCTGTTGGAGCCCCAAACGTTGCCGCGAAGCCGGTGGCAGCTCCTCCAAGAATGGATGCGAAGATAGTGATGACGATGGACTGGCGCAGCGCTAAAGCACAGTGATCAGCGTCTTCGCTTGAACGCCACACAGGAACGTCTTACTCAAGCCAAACTCCAGCCCTAGAAAACCAGTCGCAAAACACGACGTGTTCATAGTTCCAGACGCCCAGAGAAAGAACATGGTCATCTGCTGATGCCATGGCACATGGCCTTTATCCTCCGGCAACTTCCTGGTAATGGCATCTGATTCGATCCCAAGCTTCGCATCCAGTGTGGCTTCGAAGTTGCGAAGCTTACCCAGAAGACTGTCATCGTGTTTGCGGGACAGGTCGCCAATGCCGCCGCTTGACACGCTGGCCGCTTTGTCTCCGACTTTTTCTTTCGGCATCGTGATGGTTTCTGGAATGAAGAAAAAAAAAAGTCCAGCGCTTCAGTCACGAAAAGAAAAGGGAAATTTCATGGCTTTTTCATCGGCCGGCCCACAATCGACGCCGCGTCATGGAGCCCTTGTCGACTGCCATTTGCCGCTTAGCTGCAAGCTTTTCCTTCCACCCTTATCTTTGACAAGCTTTCCTCGGCAAAGCTTGGTCAGCCACAATGCTCTCCCTTGTCGCGCCTACCAACATCTTGTGATCGTACCAGTCACTTACTGCTTGGTTGCAGCAGCCGCAGGCCCGTCAAGATATCACAAACACTTATGAGAAGAGGTGTAATGTAGTATAATTAGCTTCGATGCTCTGTAAGTCTAAGTCGGCCGTCTTCTAATTCCACCAAAACCCCCAGGTCGTGCACTTACCAATCACGAAGTTTTGCTAGGCGTGATGCCTTGCATCGCCATGTACCCGTCTCTGAAGTTGCAGGAAACTTCAAAATAATATTCTTTCACGGCATTGCTTGTATCCTCGTGGCCTACTGATCGCCTGTACTTTCTTTTGAGCACACCGTAGCCTCGAAGGCGTACGACTTGGGAAGCTGGTGTCATGATCGAATCATGAGCGAATTGTACATGCCTACACAGGAGATATGTGATCGGGTCGCTTATCATCCCAGCCCATGTCGTAACTTTGTTTCGGTTGCAATTGCGTCGATGTCACCGTATACCTTGTCTCCTTTATGATATTCTTCTGGCTGTCACCGTCGCTGTGGTCGAAATCGTTTTCGCCCAGAGTATGAAATGTATCCATCTTGATGGGTGCGCGCGACGAAGGCTGCTTGCCTCGAGATATAGAAACATGTGCGGTCGATGCAGCTGGAGTGTTGTTCGAGGTTGTGGTGATCTTGATGCGAAGGTTGAGTAGGGGCCGAAGTGCGGGTAATGAGCCAGCGATGATGCCAATGCCTTCTTCAATCAAAGACCAGAATCCGATCTTCCCAGTACCATAAATGAACTCGCCAGGGTCACTATACAGTGTGAGGAACTTGAGTCGGACGATAGTTGCACAGGAGGCACTAAAGCATAATTTAGCCAACTGGGAGACGCTGTGATTATGTAGAAAGCTTACAATGAGGCTAGGGCCAGCATAACGGCTACTGATCCCTTCACTTTGCCTTTCTGTTCACAGTCAGTATTTTCTTCGAGAACAATGTGAGAACGACGTGTGTATCGAGTCTCATCAGCACTTACCATCTGAACGTTCCAGAGCAAGACTGCAGGCAGCAGTGACAGGCTGAAGTCGGTGAGGATCTCGATAGCGGAAAAGAACAGGCTGACATCTGTGTTCAGCTCCAGGTTGCACTTGCCGTTGGCCATGCCCCACAGTGTTTCGATTGGATGGCCTGTGTAGATGTCAGTAGTAGTCTACTGCTTGTGCAGGTCAACTCACAAATATTGGCAATGCCGATTACAAATACAAGGGCAGCAACAATGGTAAGAGCAATGAGTCCCCATATCACGCCCTTCAGCACAGGTCGGCCGACAGCAATGCGCAGGAGGGTCACTGCAACACTGATCTTGATAAACGCTGCGCTAACGGCGTAAAAGTATTCCGCAATGTAGAAAAGCTATTTGAAATTAGCTTTACGGATTGACGTGAGTTCTAAGGTTACCAGAGCTTACCTTGATTCCTTTTGACATCGTCAATGGAGGAACGTTCCGAGCAAACTGTCCAGAGCCATAGGAGCAGCAAACGATGCATAGCGCAGCCGTGACCGAGAACAAAATCTGAATTTTCACGTCAGTCTACATCTTGTTTACCTCGCAGAAGACAGCCTTACAATACCAGCAAGCATGATATAATCGTCAAGCCCGAATGCCTTCCTCCAGACTCGCACTGTGACCCGCAAGGAAAACACAATCCAGCTCAAGACAAGCAAGACGATCGCACCATAAAAAAGCGCCACTCCATCGCCCGCGACTTCGATAGTGGCTACCTCATCAGCCATGCTTCGAGCTCAATGTATTGAGGAATGTTTGGACGTAGAAAGTCGGGAGCTCGATGCCGTAATAAGACGGAAGCTGGCAGCTCGACACGTTCAAATACGAGCGTCTAACCTCCAAAATCTCTCCATCATTCAGGATCGTAACGCAAATCTTGTCCGAATTTTGACGCTGACTGAAACTGATCCCTACCGTGGTGAAGGATGGCAAAACCCCAGCGCGATCCACAAACGGGCCGCCTATAGGATTAGGAGTGCATCATACGAGCGTCCAGAATAAGCACATGGCCCGCTTCTTCGCGAAAACAAGCTTGTCTCAACATTAACATCATGCCAACTAATCTTGGGCTCGAGAGGGTGCTGCCAATTCAGTTCCGAGATTGGGTTTATTGTGTTTCTGCTCTTCCGGTCTGATAGGAAGAGTTCATCCGCTATCAAGTGGCTGCTCTACCTCACGCGATACGTCAAATCGTTGTGGCAAGGCTTCGGACTCAATGGTTGGTTGAATGTCACCCATCATGTTATTCGAGCGGCACGGCCCTTGTCAGGTGCGGCTGTGGAGACTCAAACAGGAATTGCGCTCAGACACCTGCACAGTCGAAATGTGCTTCCATGTGGACACCTAATACTTGTGATTTGTATAACGTAGTCATAAAGCATGAACATATTCAGTACAAAATCAAATCTCGCGATCGGCAAATGTTCGAGAAGAATAGGATCCGGCTTAAATTTTCCGTGTACCTGTTCAGCGGTAGTCACCAATCAATGACTGACCATTGAACTGGGGTGCATGCATTGGCGAAACGTTTCCTGCCGCGTCTAACCACACCGTTTCCCACAGATCATTGCAGCACCCGTGCAGCTTCTGAAAAGTGGCCAAATCACGACGCTAGTTCTTCCCAATGAGACTCACGGCCATATGTAGTAGGGCTCAGGAGGCCGATTCTATGCATTGCATCAGACCTCTCGACATCTGACATCGTTCGATCTTCGACACAATCACCTCAACTTACAACGTCTTCAAAATGACCGACTTCCAGATCAAAGACGAAGATCTAACTGGCTTCAAGGGCAAGGTCGCCATCATCACAGGTACGATATGGCATGCGACAGAGAATTCACTTTTCCACTGACATCATATCAGGTGGATCTTCTGGTATTGGATTGGCCACCGTCGAACTGTTGATCTCGCTTGGTGCACTGGTTGTCAGTGCCGACATCCAGGAACCTCCAGCCACAGGTGACTTCCTGTTCGTGTCAGCGGATGTTCGGAAGTGGAGTGACTTAACGAAGCTTTTCAAAGCAGCCAAAGAGAAGCATGGAAGAGTTGACTACGTCTTCGCAAATGCCGGGATCGGACCACGCGCAGACTACCTGAACCTTGCTGAAGATGCGAACGGAGATCTACAAGAGCCCAACAAGGACACCTTGGACATCAACTTCAGCAGTGTCGTCAATACCGTAACTCTTGGCGCACATTACATGAAGAGCCAGCCCGACGGCGGATCCATCGTGATCATGGGTTCCAGCACGGGCTTACACCCTGTGCGAGCTGTCGATTACTGTGAGTGACAGATCATGTATTTGTATGAGCGAGTCACACTAACTTTAATAGCGACGGCTAAGGCTGGTGTGATCGGATTTGGCCGCAGCTTTGCACGCCTCGTGGAAGTCGCCGGACTTCCCATCCGGGTCAACACTCTTGCGCCCTCATGGACGGCAACACAAGTACTTCCTGATCTCAAGACTCTACTTGCAGCAGTGTCTCAGGACTGTCAGTCGACAGATGTGGTCGCTCGTGCAGTCGCATATCTGATGGCCACCAAAGCCAGACATGGAGACCTCATCTTCGTGTGTGACGGCAAGTTCAAAGAGATCGAGAAAGCTGTGCTCGCACCGGCGTATGAGAGTATCAAGGGCGATGCACCCAGCGACGACGCAGTCTTGGCGAAAGTTCTTGCATTAGGTAGTTAGGTGAGGTAGAATAACATCATGATGAGTTGCACAGTGGCTAAACCACAATATTCTCTATCCGCAAGTACTCTATTCACAATTTCATTGTGATAGTTCCGCACAATGAAGAAGAAATGTAGAAGGAATACTGCGCTCGTCGGTTACATTGACAAGCCCGCGATGAGGTCTTTCCGCCTTTCTACCCGTGCCTTCAGTGCTGTGTAGCTAACGTGAGTCGCCAGTCTTCCTGTTTTGTCATAGGTCACAACACGATCCTACGAACAAGGCCTCCAGTCCGCACAGCTATTCAAGCAATGTAGTCGGTACCTAGGCTGCGGACAACGAGCAAACCAAGTCAAGCTTCCAACACTCCACTCTCCGCAGTATCAATCGCGAGGTCTCCAATTAGCTGGTGGTGTTAAAGCTTGATGTATGGCATTGATCACAGTGAGATCATCGGGCGTCTAGCAAATACCAAGGTAAGCTTTGATTCGCTTGATTGAACTTAACAAATCAAGGTATTGGATTGTCTAGATCTAACCTTCCGTTACGTCTATGTATTCTTGATGAGATCTAACCATCCGAAACCGATGTGCTTTGGTACCACTTTCTCTCAGGCTATGTGGCCTTGGTAGCAGCCTGCCAAATATATGTTTACCTAACTACGTCATTTTCGACCAGGCGACCTCCGCTTCTTATAGAGCAAGGCAGCCTTCCACTCAATCAGTCCCGATATCAACCCATCGACAGAACCTCTATATCCTACGCTTTTCAATTCACACCCCTCACTACAATAACATGGCAGAAGACGGCATCTTAGCACATCGTCTGTTCGAAGCATGTGCCGCTGGCGATGTTACATCTGTGCAAACACTACTTCAGAAACCTGCGTATATCGCAAAGGCCCTGGAGACAGAAGAGCGCATCGAAGATGAGGAACTACAGTTCGCACGTCCAATCCCCAGTCTTCGATTAATGTTCAACAAAGCTGCTAGTGCTGGCTCGAGCGATATTATCAATTGTTTACTCCTATTCGCGTATACCCATGGTGTTCCCTACAAAACTCTCATCCGTCGCGACAGCATCTGCGCGGCCATCTCGAGTAGCGACAGTGTTTCCGTCTTCAGAGAGCTGCACACTGTCGACCCTGACTTTTTCAACATGAGGATGGGCCATATTGGTACTCCACTCGGCCAGACAGTTTCTGGTACCAGAAACGCACCTCGTTATACCGCGGATCGCGCTGCTCTTGTACGATTCCTCCTGGAAAATGGTGCCAACCCAAACCAGCGACAAGGCCCAGACTTCGACGACCCAGGTACCTGCCTCCAAAATGCTGTTCATCGATCAACACTAGATGTCGTTGAACTTCTCATCCAGCACGGCGCACAAATCGAACAATCGGGCGCGATGCACAAAGCCGCGGAGACGGGTTGAATCGACGTCATGGAATTACTCC